>CM017566.1:47173603-47343603 GCA_007844125.1 Sinonovacula constricta
GTCAAATATATAATAATAATTACGCGGTAATTAGCGGCATTAATTAACGTTACGTTTGAAGTCTGTAATATTTTAAGACAAAGTCTGTCGGTTTCCAACAATAAAACTTTTTAACTTTAAATATTACCATTTTCTCTTATTTTTTCTATCACTACAATGTAAAATTAAAATAACACTTTCAGGCATTCAGACATAGAGAATCTGGCACGAGTTGTCATTAATTCTAACTATATTCAACGAGTTCAGGAAAAGTGATAGTTTACTATATTTTTCCTGGACGAGTTTTATAAATGTTTGTATTAAATGACAAGGAGTGTCAGATTCTTTGATCACATGGATTAATCGGCAGTATACGATTTTACGAAATTTTACAATAATGCTTTGAAATAGTGGTATGACATGATCAGCATCGTGATGACGTCGTTGACGTCATTAATCAAAAGCTGTATTACACTAGTGTAATATAACTATATATGTAATAGGTGCAGTGAATGGAAAAACAAAGGAATCCGTGTGATAAATATTTTCTAAAAGCGCGCGCTGTGTATGTATAATTAAAACATAATGAACGCATATGTGCAATAATAGATGGACGGCATAAACATGCACATTTTATTCGAAATATGTACATTTGATTGAAGATGTTTCTCACTGTATAAACTTCTTCGCGGCATACCTCTTCCAGATGAACACTTAATGACGAATCAAACGCAATTTTGAGTAGTTTTGAAATTTAAGACGAATAGAAACATTTTAAACCATTTTCTTCAATGTCAGAAGCAGGATATGACTTTTGTCTAAAATCCACTTTAACACGTGTAATATTGGAAAGAATTGGTATTTCTACGCTAATACACCAGGAACAGTCCGATATATAATAAATAAAAGTGAATAAAATCGTTCAATTAAATAAAAAGATGCAGCAAATCTTCATTTTGTATTCATATAAGCGTGCATTTACTTTTATGAATCCGGGGTTACTTTTGAGCTGTCTTTTCCGTTTCGTAATAGAAGACGGTTTCCGGAACGGGTGCGCGCATACCTTTTCCCCCACACCATTGATCGCCAAAAGCGTAAGAGATGCCCCAATACTTACACCGAATTCGTGCTTTTCACCTACAATTCCTCCTCGGGACTTTGTTTATTCGTGCAAAAAGCTTCCAAATACAAAAAACAATGGATCTATACATGTCTCATTTCCAGGTAAGCAAGCCCCATTAGTCAAGACGGACCTCTGGCTTCCTGTCACAAGCAAGTGACTGCGAAATGAGATCAGACCTAGACAGGAAACTATTTTTCCTAGAAATAGTCTGCCAGACAGAAATTGCAAACAAAATCAAAAGGACACCGACCTCCAGAATACATGTGAGGAACAAGAATGGAAATTATTCAGTCGTAGCATCCGTGGATTCTCCGCTCAAACTGTGAAGAAACTTTAGATCCCTTCAATTGTTTGTAAGACTACAAACACCAGCTAACAGATTTGTACCGCCAGCGAATTGGGCATATGGCTTGCTCTGAAGCAAAAGAGAGCGAGAGCCCTTTTAGTGGTCAGATTAAGGGGTTTTGAGTCCAACTGCCCGAAGACACGATTCACAAACATTGTTTGTCCGATGCCCAAATCTCATCTGGTTAGCATCCCTTATCTCCAAAAAATAAAAATAAGAAATTTGCATGATTATATATGTCCCTTAAGTCTGTCAATGTTTATCGATATGCACATGTTATAATATTACGCATATCACCCTGCCAGAAGAAAACAAACAAGAAAACGGGATTTAAGAAAAAAGATATATAGCTAAGGGAATCATTTGCTTGACCAATACGCTGAAATAAACGATTTCATTTTAAGGTAATTCCTTAGAGATTCATAAAAATTTCCCTCCCTCTGTCCAATGTCACATGAAGTGGTAAAATATGCCGGCTTTTCGAAGAACGATTCTTCGCCAATTTTGGACTATGCTACAAAGTTTCAACAAGAGAATTGATATATCAATTAAAGAATGAATTATGAATTATGCTTTGTTTCATTTCCACCTTTCTATTTTATTTACACGTATATGCTCTATTGACGTTCTAATGAAGGGAAGCAACCCAGTTACGATAAAAAAAATCCTACTTTCGATTTGCTAGTATATTTGTTCATTTCATAAAAATCAAATCGTTCAACGTAGTTTAGGAAGATATTGACTTTAAGTTATTTAATTGGAAGGGTGAATGGCTTTGTCGATGTATTGAGGTAAGAAGTTATAAACTTGTTCAATGACAATTATTTGACACTTGAAAGATGTAAAATATTCATTGTTGTACTTGATTCCTTGCAAATATACATATATGTACAATTCAAATTATAAATACATATATTTAATACATAATTTGAATTTTACAAATGATGCATGATCAGGAAAACTAAAGAAGTGTATATAATAGTTGATCTTACAAGTGTAAAACATTCGACATGAATCTTATAATTATTTTACGTATTGAAAAGTCTGACAGCCATGACATGACCGTAAGTAACAAGATAGGGTCTTTTTAAGCAAGCATAAATGTTTGTTGTTTCGTAATAATTAGCCTTATTAATCGTCAGTTTATGCAACAGGTTATGCTGGTATAAAAAAACAAACTTAGCTTATATATTCTTCAGAAAGTCTTTATTGTACTTGTATACTCAAAAATGTATTCCAAACACCTTTTTTCAGTTTGGTTGAACTGTCATACAATAACATGCTTAACTGATTACAGAAAATGATTTCACTACACCTTTTGCATTTAACAACTCAGGCCTGGGGTTTAAATTACCCTTGATTTTGTGCCAAGATCGACACACTTTATCTACAATCAATGCACAAGGATCAATTCAGGTATATCTCACAACAATGCCTCGCTGAAATAGCTTTACGGGATAAGATTTTTTGTGCTAGCAATTTAGATAAATAAAATGGGTAAAGTCTATCCTTTTACGCATGCCTCTACATTTACTTATCAACAATATTAAAAAAAATCTTATAATGGCTACGGTTTTCAATTTGACTCTAGAAGGTAAATAATATGGCTTTTGAGGGTATGTAATATGCCTCTAGTGCGTATATAATATGGCTCTGGAGGTTACATAATATGACTCTATAGGGTATATAATATGACTCCAGAGGGCATATAATATGGCTCTAGAGGGTATATAATATGCCTCTAGAGGGCATATAATATGGCTCTAGAGGGTATATAATATGATTCTAGAGGGTATATAATATGACTCCAGAGGGCATATAATATGACTCTAGAGGGTATATAATATGGCTCTAGAGGGTATATAATATGCCTCTAGAGGGCATATAATATGGCTCTAGAGGGTATATAATATGCCTCCAGAGGGCATATAATATGGCTCTAGAGGGTATATAATATGGCTCTAGAGGGTATATAATATGACTCTAGAGGGTATATAATATGGCTCTAGAGGGTATATAATATGACTCTAGAGGGAATATGATATGACTCTAGAGGGTATATAATATGACTCTAGATGGTTATAATATGACTCTAGAGGGTGTAAGTAAAATTAATTTCATCAAAGTGAGACAAGTAACAGTAAGCACCAGCATCGGGAGTTTAAATTGATCAAATGAACTTATATACAGGCAAAATAACTAGTAATATAATAAATTATAACATATGTTCAATATGTACAGCATACAAAAACCTCGACAATTTAAAAGTTGCAAATGAGAAAAAAGTTTGAAATAAAACAGCCCAAGCATGGAAATATAATAAGAACTATTTAATGACGTCATACAATTCAAATTAAACAATTAAAACAGAACAATTAAAGGGGTCAGAAAAAAACGAATTAAGAAAAGAAAACAAAATAAAGAAAAAAGAAATAAAGAACATATAAAGAAATAAATTAAGAAATTGATATGAAGCAATTAACGACTCTTGACAAAGAACCAAGAAAAAAAAGTAACGAATGGTGGACTTAGTTAAAGCAATATAGTTGAATGAATATATAAATTGAAAAGGTCAATGCAAATAGTTTAAATCAATACGATAGAAAATAGAGACATAACAAAATATAATTAAATTGCTAAAAATGCATTTCTCAATCTACAGATCTTACTCATACTCCTGAAAGAAAAAAAGGAAACAAAATGCGATTTGAAAGAAAGAAAAAATGAAAGAAGAAAGAATAAAGTTAGGAAGCAAAAGAGGTGTTCAAAAGATACAGTTAAACGTTATATTAAAAACGTAAATACTGACAATTACAGCAACTACAAAGTCGTTTACTGTTGTTTTGTTTTTTGTTACCATTACCATAGTTCAATTTACTGTATGTTTCTTAAATCCGTTGTGTATCGCAACGTGGTGATGTGAAAATGGTTCATAGTTCTTAGGGACGTTGACCATATTTAGCGACAAAACGGCAACAATTGGAATTGGTTGATCAATAACTGTTTTCTGTAATAACTTAATAGATAAATAAGAAAAGGCCCTCTAAGAACTACCACATATATTTAAATCTAAGCTACCTCTAGACAAATGCAAACGGGGTAAATGTAAAAGTGTTAAAACACAGAGACGAAACATAGCACACAAAGAGGAAACCCAGCAGTTACCAGCATAAATACGTACCTAGTTGCAAATTATTTCACTTGGTGTGGCATAATAGTTGACAGAGAGAGGGACACATTGGAAATATTATTCAAAATGTCATTGAACATATCTGTCTTACGTTTTCTGTACATTCTATTGTTTATCCTGTAATGCATAGCAAAATTCATTAGATACATGAATTGTTTTCCTGGCCTCTTACTTACACAAGTTTTGCTGAAGAGGATTAAAATTCATTAACTGATAAGTACAGAGAATTTGAAGATAAGGATAGTTCTTTAAGAAAGCAAAGATTTTCTTAACCATGCGAGTAGGATAACGACTTAATTGCCCGTTCGCTGGAGGAAAGAAAAATGAAACAATACAGTATCCGAAAAAAATATCCGGTCGTGTGCAGTTATGATGTTGTGTGATTTCGCCCGTCCTTCTCATTTGCATTTACTCTATATGGTTTGTATCCGCGTAGTTATTTTTCCAGCTGTTTGATAGTCCGGCGTTGATCGCTTCCATATAACTTCTGCAGCCCGCCAAAAAATCTGACAGTGTGTTTTGCACTATTAAATTCTTAAAGGTGTCCTTGTTTTAATGTCCCTTCTGCCTTATCCACGTATACATACTGTCGGCAGCGTTTGTAAAAAACAGTTCGAACGTATGCGAACATTAAACGGCGTGCTTGCGGGGCATCTAGAACTTCCTCTACCCAACTCCCAACTTTCGATACGGCTTAGGTTTGTCAATCCACGAGAGAAAAAGACAAAGGATGGCACTGTTTGAAATTACCCTTTTTATCTGGCCAACATGTTCTCGTCCTTTCTGTAAACCGTATTGAATTACAGCTTCACACACCGTTCGTAATAACATCGAATATTTAGTTGTTTTTCAAGATTTCGACAGTTATTTACATTAGGACTAAGACCTTTACTAAGCCGTGCAATGTCTACCCTTCCACTGACTCTATATAGATGTTAACGTGTGTATGTGATGAGTCATTATGCATATGTAAACGCCTTTAAATAGACTTTACGAATAGATCGTTTTTTTTCACAGCAGGATTGTCAAAGTATTGATCGGCATTTTACCATTTAAAAGAACGACATCAATAAGTTTGGGTATAGTGATAGGTTTAACATTTGATCTGCGCATGCGTCCATTTACGGCTAAGAATACAACAAACACGCTGTCCTTGTCAATGTTAATTGCGATATTTGTAAACAAAACGTTTTAATGAAGCCAATAAGCTATGTTGTTCACCGAAAATTCAACATACAACAAAACAAAACGTTGGTTTCAAGCTCGCTGATCTAGGCATTGTTCTTTCATGTTGTCTTTTGTTTTTTTTTGTTTTTGTTCAAATATCCAGTATGGTTTGGATACATAAAGTTGGTATTATTTATATTAATGCTTAATCCTCAACTGATGAAAAAAATTGTCAATTATAACATATTTTATTTCCAATTTTTCACAATGTGTCTGATTACAAATGGGTTCAATATAAAAAGTGAAAATATGAATTTATGCTGCAGAAAAAAAGATTATATAAATACCTTATGAAGACACAATTTGTCTCGCATTCCTAAACTTTATACTTTTTAACTGTGACTTTGATGCTATGCTTTTCAACGCAGCGATCTTTAGCAGTCCTGTTTATTTCATGTCATTCCGTCATGAAGGGAAGTAACTCAAATTGACAGATTAGGGAATGTCTAACTTTCGATTTCATTAGAAGTCCAATATTTCCCTCTTTGTCTTACTGTTTCATAGCTGTTTGTTTACATAAATGCATTTCCACTTCTTGAAATCGCCTTTATAATCAAATAGAGTGTTATTGTGCAATTGCAGTTTGGAGTTATAAGAAATATTTTTTCTACAGTAAGTGTACATATAAGTGTCTTGGACTTTTCTTAAACCTTAAACTGTCCATATAGTTCTTTAGCCGTCTTAACTTTAATACTTACGTAGTACGAGACTGTTCGCTTTAATTATTTAGAATTAGTGTTTATTTATGTTTTATATATATTCGACGCCGGATCAAAGTACCTGAACATAAATACAACATTCTCTCTAACAAGATTTAAATGTTTTACATGCATTTTTTTACAACTTCGATTATTTATATTATTCTTTGAACATTTTAACTATGCATTGTGAATGATAGTAAACGTGTCCCATGGTCCCATGGTCATGAGAGTATCGATCTAAATTTAACTTTCTGAACATGCTGTCATTTTATGACATAATTGTCTTGTATGCCACCTTAGTGTGTTTGTAAACAAAGGCTGGTACAACCCGTGTCATTTATTATGTATTTGATCGGTGCCGAAAATATTCACGTATAAAAGGGTTTATTGTTTGGATGAACAAAAGAGTCACATGGTTTGTTATTGGCATAGACAAGCTTTACACAGATGTGTACAATGTCACATTGACTAAAACCCCTGTCACACCAGAGTGGCGTCCTTACAGCGTTCCCACGGCGTTCAAAACAAATACAGAACGACGGATTGCGCGCTGTGACGTCGCCAGCAACGCTGTGGAAACGCTGTAGAAACGCTGTGTGCGCGCTGTACAATCGCCTAGAACGCCATGCGGCGGCTTTTTTTTTTTTGAGCATGCTCAAAACAAACGCCGCGGCTTGGCGTTTGCACATCGCGCTAGACAGCGTGCAGTGGGAACGCTGTGGGAACGCTGTGGGGTCTTCTAGAGCGCCGTGGGCGCGCTACGGGCGCGCAGCATGCGCGCTATGAAAACGCTGTGCAAACCCACTACAGGGAAGCGGCGTTTGCATAATTAAACATTTTGTTGTAAATAACCTCATTAGACTCCAACTAGGACGCCATATCTTCTTCCTGTGTTATGGATAATTATGTTACAAGCCTTTGCTTCTTTTTGGGCTGGGCACTTGGGCTATGGGCCATTGACGTCTGTGACTGAGGCGAATCAGCTTCCTTACTGGGTGGTCATGGGACTGGGGCGGCGGTGCCTGATGGCGAAGACAACGATTTCATTTTTTTTTTTTTCGTTTTCCACGCTCACCGGTCATGTTTGCTCTTTGAAAGCTGATAGGCAAGTGATGAATAAAATGTTGTTCACGAAATTTCAATGTTTTTTCTCTCAAAATCTGGAATAACGGAGCGCGCTGTGGGAACGCTGTGGGAACGCTGCGTGCGCGTTGTGGGGGCGCTGTGTGCGCGCTGTGAACACGCTGTAGGCGCACCGTAGAAACTTCTTGATCGCTGTGAGAACGTCTAAAACGCTGTAAGAACGTTGTGGTGACGCTGTGTGAACGCTGTGTGAACGCAGTGAGGACGCCGTACAGACGCTGTGAAACGCTATTTACACGTTATGAGGGTCAAAAATATTATTTGGACATATTTCGTGGCGATTCCACAGCGCGCTGACATATTTTTAAAACGCTGTACAAACGCTGTACAAACCGTCTGGTTTGAAAGGCGCTTAATCAATAAATGGTAACGACTTTATACACGGCAATAACAGAAAATGTCAATTCCGGTAACAACTCATCCTTTTAAATACCACTAAACTTATAATAGCCACAAAAACAGACATTTGTGTCAATAAGCATACCTGACAGTATAAATATAACGTATATACATAAACAAACCTTCGAACGTAATGAGATGGACTTTGAATGGCAACATTTGTAATAAAAGTTATGGTATTGATATTTGCCAGATTATTGTTACTAGGTTTGCACATGTATTAAAGGTATACATGTCATAAATAAGTTTATTACTAGTTAATTGTTACAGCAATGCTAAAGATGTCACACAATGAGGTAGCCAATTTTAAAAATATATAGTGAGATTAAACTGTTGGCATAATTTCAGGAGTTCATCTGTCTATTTATACTATACGCTACGTGTCGATTTATTTTTTAAGCTGACCTAGTTACCATTAATTAATTTTTAATTTACCCAGCGCAGCAGACACGCAGCTGTCAAACGACGACATTGTTTATGTTTTGTTCGAACTACATTTAATTCTTCTTCCGACTTCCGACGAACAAAACGATCGTGATTTCAGTAAGAATCATTGCACCAGATAACTCCGAGGGATGACTGTCCCAAGGACGGAATTACCCGAGGAGTTCCGATTGAATCGGCCCGAGGACGGAATTACCCGAGGAGTTCCGAATGGTAGCGAGCTTGTCATTTTGCTGCATCACGGCAACGTTGTTGATATGGTACATTTCACCGGGGATGGTCTCTATAATTTAGACATATACATCCGATTAATACATGTATGACATTGGTCCAATCGTACAATTGATGCAGACGATTTCCCGCCACTGTGCGTAAGAACGATCGCATCGTAAAATTACGATGCACCACACTGAATTCGGACGAAAAATAGAATAAATAGAATCTTTTGACTCGGTAGGTTAAATATACGGTCGGTCGGAAACAAACTTTGTTTAGGCCTAAAATGTTGATTAAAAGATTGAGTGTCTTGTACAAGCTCAACTGAAGCTATATTTTTTTCTGGAAATACTACAAGTACGGCATAATTTAATATCGCCAAGCTGTGTTTGTACTGTTCTTATATGTGTGGAGTTTCTAGCATATTGGTGTGTTGAATATCGGTTGTATCACAGCTAGCAATCACTGGCCTCCTAAGATTCAAATGTCGATCATCCTCCACTACTCTTGTTATTGCTTTTCATAGATTAACAATGCTTTCTTTATTTTGCATAATACGTTGCTATCTGGATGTCGTTTTGTTAGCCTAAGAGTGAAATAAGCATTATAGCAATTGCTGACATACTTCATCATGTCTCATTACGGATTTTACTATCGTAAAAAGGAAACCGATAGCACATGTACTAAACTTTATTTCACTGACAATATAGCCGAATTACATTGATCAATATAAATGATAAAAACGTTGATCTATATGCTTTCTCTCCCACAGGTATCGCAATGACTACAGAACCTAAGATTAAAGAATCATTGTGCAAAGGAATCCTAGTGGCGGCCATAGACTTTGGAACTGCCTTCTCCGGTTATGCGTTTTCATTCCGGGGAGAGCCTTTCACTCTTAAAAGCAATCCAACGTGGAACGCCGCTGCGGGTCTGCAGTCGCTGAAAACACCGACGGTTCTTCTTCTGAATGACAAAAAAGAGTTTGTAGCGTTTGGTTACAAAGCTGAGGAACTGTATGAGCAATATGTAGATGATGGGACACATGGGAACTATTATTATTGCCGATGGTTCAAAATGTCATTACACACATCCGTTGTAAGTTTTCAGTGCATATTTGTTCTACTAACCTGTTTACCCTGTTTAACATTCAGATATATGAGATATATTTGGGGCTATTAATAGTAAATTTACTCTGCGATTTATCAGGATCATTTTGTATATTATGTACGTATATTGAAACAGCAAAGATGACATTCAAGAAACATCTGGTTTATATAAATATATGCTGTATATTTTATATTTATTCACAACTATTTGCAGATAATGGACATAGACTATAAAATTAAAGACTTCAATGGCAAAGAAGTGGAAGCATTGCTTGTATTTAGCGAATCAATCAAACATCTAAAGAAGATGGCCGAGGATCAAATCAACATAAGGTGATATCTAAATTACATTACCTTAGCTATAAACGACCAATTATGATAAATTTATAGGCTGTTGTATATAGGCCCGTTTTCTTGTGTACAAATGTGTACAAATGTCATAACACCGTGACAATGTCTTTTATTGAAACTGAAACACTTATCATTTACCGTATCTATAATCGTATAAAAATAATCTATAATCTTTACCTTGCATGTGTTGTTACCTGAGCTATGCAAAAATCCATTTACAAGAATGGCGAACAGAGCATTTGCACTAATTTTCCGCACACTTTAAGGTCAAATGAATCGCTTACCTTATTTTTCTCAACACCATTCCTATAATACTTGTTCCTTAATGTAATTCTGCAAGGTTTGATTTTTCTAATGTTCTGAACTCGAGTTATGAATTCTTGCTATGTGTTAACAGAGGCTACCTAGAGAAAGATATCAAATCAGAAGACGTCGAATGGGTGATTACTGTTCCGGCAATGTGGACAGATGCTGCGAAGCAATTCATGCGCAAAGCTTCCGAAAAGGTATTGAAAGAAATATCACAATGGTACAAAAACAATAGCACACGACTCCAAATAAGTTAAGAGCAATGCGGGTTATTAGATTAATAATTACAAAAATGTAATAATAATGTAATTTGTATTTGTCCATGTCTGTACCGTCATTTTTAAAATCAGACTTAGGTGACACCAGTTAGAAACAGTACATATTGTAATGTGATCTCCATTTATTTTAATTGTCCCTTTCTTCAGGCTGGAATCAAAGACGAAAAACTTAAGATTGCTTTAGAACCAGAAGCTGCTTCTATTCTGTACATGCATATGAACTGCATACAGACAAACGCACCGAACAACCAAGTTCAAATAGACAGAGTAGTTAAATACGGTGCCAAATATCTCGTTGTTGATATGGGAGGTAGGTTGCACATTTTAACATATACAACTTCCTGTACTACTTAAGTTGTGGTTGAGTGTGATTGAGTTGAGTTTCATTTAATTCGATTTCCTCATTGCCTTTATTGACTTCGGCAAGTAATATGAACAAATACGTTAATTAAAATAAATATGATTTATTAAAAACTTTTGGTTTTGTTGGAATGTTTTCTTCATTTGGGATTGTGTTGTTATAATGTGTACGGCGTTTTTGATGATGATGCTTATGAGGATGTAGTTGTTACAGTACTTCTTCTAGGTGGTACGGTGGACATAACGCTGCATCAAGTGGTGGATGAGACATCCCTTCGAGAGGTTGTGTCGCCATGTGGTGGTCATTGGGGAGGAACGACCGTCAACGAGAACTGTGTGAGGCTTCTTGAAGGCATTGTTGGTATGACGGTGGCCATTTTCGTAATTACATATTCAACTCAGTAAACATATGAAGGAAACATCTCAAATTCTCAAACTAAAGTCAATCTTACTAATAAAACGTTATTGGAATAAGAGATTTTCAATTTAGTGGTTGTGTCTAAATGAACACATATTAAATCATACATAAAATATAATTAAACTTTAATATGAATAATTGCTAATTATAAAGTGATGTATTAATATGCATTGGTGTAGTTCTGTGCATCGTAAATTTGTTGTTTTAGGTAAAGACGTATTCCAAAGATTTGCTGAAGAAGAAAAGGGTTCATTAATTGAATTGTACACAGAAATTGAACGTAAAAAGCGGGCTTTTAAAATCCAAGGTAATATCAGTACAAAAGTAAATATAACTGTTCCTTCCATACTCGTAACAACGATGAAGAAAATGCATGCAGACAGAATCATTGATAATGAGATTGAAAAAGATGCTACATTAAGAGGAAAAGTAACGTGGAAAAGAGACAAAGTAACGATTGATTGGGATTCATTCGCCAGCTTCTTTAAAACGTCTCTCGAAGGCACAATAAATGAGATTGAGAAAGTCTTACGAAATTCTGCAGATGTCGAGGCAATTCTTGTGGTTGGTGGTTGTGCTGAGTCGCCACTGATTCAGCAAAGGGTCAAATCTCGATTCCCTGACAAGAGAGTGATTGTACCTGAAGATGCTGGACTTGCTGTTGTAAAAGGGGCAGTAATTTACGGACACTTTCCTAACATTATTGTTTCTAGAGTCGCCAGACACTCATATGGCATACGCGTCTACAGGGACTTTATACCGGACCAACATCCACGGAAGGAACAAAATGATAGTCATTGGAACCAAAAGAAAATGCAAGGACGTCTTTGCCGTTCATGTGAAGAAAGGCCAGGAACTTCGAGTGGGCGAAGTCCAATCATCGCAGCGCTATAAAAGGCTAGAGCGGGATCAGACGTCTCTTATCTTTGATTTCTTTACTTCGACGTCAGAGAACCCTCAGTATGTCACCGATGATGGTTGTGAGGAGCTTGGTCAGCTTGAGGTAGAGTTGGCTCCATTCTCTAAGGGTGTTTTAGTATCACTCAGGTATGGCGGAACAGAGCTGGAAGCAGAGGGTTTCGATGAAGTGACTGGAGAAAAAACAAAAGCAAACTTTTCCTTCCTTAAAGAAAGAAGATGAGGTAATAAGTGGAAAAATGAAAAAGGGATGAAAGCTCAAATTATGTAGGTTTTGATGACGTGACAGCCAACAGTCTTTTTCGGTAGTTTAATATATTTATTTGTCATTTATTGAATAATACGGAGTCTATCCTTTCGGGATTGTGCTCGAAAAGAACATTGAACCGCGGTTAAGAGCGGGAGATATATACATAGACATACAGAGGGAGACAGGGAGCAATATAGAGATAATATAGTTCTTCACTTAATTAAAGGAAGATGGTTTCAGTAAGGTTTTGTGAACCGACAGAAACAAATTAAAATTTATATTTATATATACAGCCAAACCTGTGCGAGCTGTCGCGTATTAATTCACCATGCTGTTAGCGGTCAGTTTAGGTCCTCTTAAGTAATTTTTTCTATACATATTTTACTTCCACAGAAACACATTCTCCATACGAGATAACAACATGAAATTAACTTTCAAATTGTATAACTTTTTAGCTCATTTTGTCCTTTCAAAAATACGTTTTGTTTCTTCTTCTTTGTTATATATATTCGAGGAATAAGATTTAAGCATGCCATTACCAAAACAATACCACAATACGCAAACCCGTGGGGCAGCAACACTGTGCCTAGCTTAAGGAGCGCGATAATGCAGACACAAAGGCATTCGCATTGTTAATCACAGAGGTGTTGTTTGGCTGTTGTCAATTTGACCCTGTAAGCTATTACAGATGTGTAAACAATGGTCATAGCTATTTTGTAGTAATTCAAATGTACAACGCATTTAAAATTGGAAACCGGGCAAGTTTTCAGCTGCAAAAAAAAACACGCTTTTTCTGAAATATAGATTAAAAATTGGGACAAAAGGACAAAAGGTCAGAGTCACTAACATCCGAAAATAGAAACAATGTTATTAAACATTTAATACATTCTGTATGATTTTTAATATTAACCTAAGTTAAGCCTATAAGAAGCTTATACATGCTAGCCGATTCGACCAAAATAAAATGACTTCGATATTAACTTCTGTTCTACCATGTGATCTGAATCTAAAATTGCCGAGTGCTTCTCTTAACTCACTTTTCATTTTTATCAGTCACTAAATAGTTAAATCGACAAATATGGGAAAAAACACACCATAACGTAAATTAACTCTAAGATGGTCAATGTACTCGGATCCAAGAACAGACCAATAGATCAAATGATTTCACGCAGAAAAGCGTCACAATATTATTTAAAGTATTCGTCATTATCCGTAACTAATTGATTAATACTAAGAATACGTAAGACTGCAGCATGCGCATTAAATCATATCTTGTTGAATAAGATTGCTTATATTATGTATATTTGTTCATTTGTTTTAGAGAAACTGATACAGGAAATAACGATGCAAGCTTATTGTTGGACGTAACCAGCTCGCAACTCCTTTAAATGGTTTTGAAATGAAATGTTTCCTAGGTAATGGCAAATTTCTTTCAGGTCCGCATGCTTTTTTGTAATCGCGTTGTTGGCAAACACAATGCAGACAAGTTATGCGGACGAACGTCATTAAGAATTGATGTTATATCATGATATGAGGAAAATCATTACCTTTGAAAGCAGATCATGATATGCAATTTTCTAAACCTTCATTATATAGGATAGGTTAGGCCATAGCTATTACATATTTACAGTCAATTGAAACTGTTAGCTGCAAAAATGGTAATTCATACCATATTAAAATTTGTACGTTTTGTGTTTTGAAAGTTTCACGTGAATGCATATTCAAGCGAATAATCAGGGATTGGATGATCGGGAATTCGACGTTCAAATGACGATAAAGTTGCTAACTTTGCGTTATATAAAATGGTATTTGAATTATACGGACTTAGGCAACTACTTTGGAATTAGTTCTTTGCCGTTGTACAACTAGTAATTGCATTGCTATTATTTTACAGACTCATACTTATAAAAACCAAAGAAAACAAGCGCATCAATGTGTACATTACCTATGAAAAAAAATCGAGACGGCAATTTTTTTAAGTTTGCCTAGTTGTAATCTTGAACGGAACATTGATTCACCACCACTTGTTATTAATCTTATTTACCGAGTTCTAAGTCCGTTCTAAATTAGTACTAAATTGATTTTGAATATGCTTATTTTAACCATTATTGCCGCTAATATATGACTTTTTATGTTCATTTCCTTATTGTTAAACATTACACTATTAAATTGTATTCACAGGGGTTTTAGTGTAATGACATGTTGTTTGTAGTATGATGATTCCTTTCTTTAAGTCTCATTGCATGTTGTTTAATCTTTTTAGACTCCTCTTTTTCATTCTAAGTCTGACTAATGTCAAGTTATCCATTAACCGTCAGCATCCCATTCTCAATTTGAATATGTAGCAGCCTAAAGATTATGCTAATCTCAGTGGGCGAACGAAGGAATACGTGTTGCCCAGATTACAGACAAGGTCTTAAGGAGACGTGAGCCACCATTCCTGCATAACCTACGACTAGGATCATTAATGTTAGCAAACCTTTAATGCGAACTTTACGATAATTTATAGTCACTGTTTACAATCTCATTACATGCCGTCGAAAATTTAAAGAAAATGTTTCAAATTATACACAGAGGGACAATTACATACCATACCATGTTTTGGATCTATGCACAAACCACATGAATTTAGATTAAATTTGGATCCGCCAGATGCGGATTTAGAATGCTCAACATATTATTGTCATGCTGTCTTATCCGTCAACAAGAATATTATCCAGGCTAAAACCATTGTACTGGTGATCACAGAATTGTTATAGCATTGGCTTGGGCTTTGTTTGCTTAGCGTTGTCATTGTTCGCACTTCATCATGCCACATTTAAAGGCATGTAATTCCATATAAAGATCATTGTAAGAAAGATGGAACTTTTCTTGAACTTTTTGCGTTCAAACAGTTTGTAGAAGAACACCTTTTCTACTTAAAGGTTTCCACTTGATATATTTAGGGAACAATTCTAACAAAGCTATAAACTTAATGTATAATCATTTTCCGAGTGTTCTGAATTGCACATTGAAGAACTTTTGACTATAGGGAACCTCTTAAACGTGTAAATCTAACGTTAAAAGTTTGTCACAATATTTTCTATCTTTCAACATACAGTTGAACTTCGTTATGAAAACTCGCTTGAGATAAAATTCCGCTTGACTCAAACTATTTTCCAAGTTCCATTTTGTTTCCCTCTTAGATCATATAAAAAATGAATAAGACGAATTCGCTTGAGCTGCATTTCCCTTTAACACAAAGTGACTGCTGGGTCCCTGATAATGTTTTCTTTACTAATCCGACTCGCTTGACTCGAAGATCAAAGGCCGCCGCCAAGTATTGTGAAGGTGACGTCATAGATCAATTAACAATGGTTATCCACGGGCACAAGCCCGTGAGGGGGTTAACGACAATATGATCTGGACTCGAGCCAATTAAGGCAGTTTACCGAATGGAATGTGAGCAGTAATTAGTCTTTAGCTTGGGTAAGGGCAATTAAAGATGCCATCATATTGTTTTAGGGTAGCGTGATTGTGTGACAATACTGTATATAATTTCATACATGTAAATCTATTTCATTTAACATTGAATGTAAATAGCAGTTTTATGTAATAAAGAGATAAAATTAAGATATTATTTTTCTTTTTATTTGAATATAAATGATTAACATACAATTAAACACATAGGAAATGCAAACAATTAGGCATATTAAGAATATACAAAAACATGTAGTAAAAAATCTTACTATTTACTTACCATACACATATTAACATAAAATCTGACATCTCAAAGGTCTTTTAAGTCGAAGTATGTTGCCAGGTTCCAGTCTAATTTACGACCCCGGTCCCAATCCTGGTCAAACACAATTTGAACTTATAACAAAATGAACATAACATCATCATTTAAAACATTTGTCGAGGATGACAATATTTTGGAATTCTCGCTGAAATTTGTGCAAGGACGGGGTGAAATTTTTTCATTATAAGTTTAATTTCTTAAGAAAGTATAGCTTAAATACTTTGTAAATTTAGATGGAAAATATAGGTCCTCGCGTGGATTTTCGTCCGGTTCTATACAAAAAGTCTTTAGATCATCTTAGACTATGGACCCAAAGAACATCAAGAACTACAAAAATGCCCATTAATGTTCATTATAAATGAAGTTACTCTTTTTTATAGTATAGTTGTTTATAAACTATTAAAGTAAATGTAGAATATTCGAATCTTGCTTCGTTCTTTAGAAAAAGGCTCATGAATGATCTGTTATAGAAACGACACTGTTAAAAAGCAAAATGTGGATTATTCTAAATTTTTGTTTTTGTTTAAATTTTTTGAAACACAACTCAGCGACCATTTATGATCATAATAGCGACATCCAGTTCATAATGATATTTATCTGGGTAGAACCACCGTCGCACCGCTAGTCAACTGGAAGACCTTTCAACATGAACGGGACTCGATCCCGCGTGGTGAGAGTAAGCAGACAGAGGAGTTACAAATCGGCGACTCTACCACTACGCCACGGGTGACTCTTTATTCTAAATTAAAGGAAAGGCTATTCAATGTAGGACATAAAACTTGACTGGTCCTGGTAGCGCAATCGGTAGGGCGTCGGTTCCAGGTACGAGAGGCCCCGGGATCGATACCGGGCTGCGGCATATCAAAGTCGTTAAAAATGGTAGTGGTATAGCTCCCTTGCTAACGCTCAAGCACATATAAGAGTAGTTCCACGACTGGTTGGCCCGGTGTCAGGATAATTTGACTGGGTGTGGTATCATGCCAGGTGTTCACGGCATGCTATACACAGTGAAGGCGGCACTATATCTGCTTTAAGTGGACACCGTCTCCAGATAACTGAAATACTGTTGGTGGGACGATAAACCCAATAATCAAACAAACAAACATAAAACTTGAAATCTTTTAGGTCAAGTCAAATCTATTTATGCAGAGTCCTTAAGGACCCGCCTATGTAAAAATAGCATATGCTTACTTAAGTCTTAATCAAAATCTTAATAGCTTATAGAGTTGTAAAAGAGGTGTGTTATTTTTTTCTTCCCCCATCTTCATTGCTTTTCATAACCATGAGCAACCAATTTTTACAATTTTGTTCCTTAAACAAAAATAATTACTTGTTGACTGGTTATTCCGAGATATTAAGGCCCTAATAAACCAACATGTCTATAAACAAACATGTGTAAAGTATGTTTAAGTACATTTATTCTTATATGTAATCGGTATTGCTAGTTTCTCTACCTCGATAGGCGTTTGAATGAACCGTCGTTTTGATAAACAAATATGTGTTTGTGCGTATGTGTTTGTGCGTGCGCGTGTGTTTGTGTGCGTATGTGAATGCGGGCATGCGTATGTATGCATGTGCGCATGCATGTGTGCGCACTAGTTTGTGTACGTTTGTAGATATAGGCAAAGAAGGCGAGAGAGAAATACAGCGAGAGAGGGGAATGAGATTAGCTCAGATAGGGACGAGAACCTACGATAACTTTGATAAAGGGCTTGGAGGGCGACTACAGTCTACACTTACATTAGGTAAATGTTCAGGTCGTTCTTATACGTCAAATATCATTAAACAATTACTTTAGCTTCTGCAAATTGGTGTGTCAGGTTTGATTATTAAACTGATGTTTACATTTCGGTTTTGAGCTTGTGTTTACCACAGGCAACGTGAATCAAAGGTAAGTTATTCTTTAGATGTTGAACGTCGCCACTCTTTGTTTATTGGATAACTACCTTCCTACACAGCTGTTCGATCGTCTGTCGGTTTTGCTCGCTTCCCTTGAATTTCTGCGGCTCCTTGATAAACAAAATCGGACAGTGTGGTTTTCATTGTTTTTACTATTCGGCTACGCATCGTTGTATTTTCTGCGTATGCAAGAGAGTTTTTAACGGTACCCTTGGTGTAATGTCCCTCCCGCCTTGAAACTGTGAGTCTTGTTTCTTTTGCACTCATATTTCCTAGACGTTGCTATTTCTTCTAAATGCTTTTGGTCGGACATTTGGAAAGATTCCCTCCCACCGCACCATCTTTGCAACACCGTTTGATGCGATGTAAGCAGTTTTTATATCTTTTTCGGCGTATATGGTCGACATTCGGCAATTCACTTGAGGATGCAAGGACAAATGACAACAATGATACTTTGTTACGACCTTCCTTTGATCTGAGCAAAAACTCTCTGCACTTTCTGTTAACCCTCCCGGTCTACTTAATCGCATGGTTAAGAAGTTGTTTATAATCAGTTTTGCTTTCGGACTGTCTAATGTTATTACTTTTTCGCACATAATCCATTACTTGCCCCCTTTCCACCGTTTCTGGGTATGATGAGTCGTTATGCAGATGTACATGTTTGCAAATGGACTTTAAAAATAGATCAGTTTCAGGATGTCCATCACACAGTTTTGTCAAGGTATTGTTCGGTATTTAATCTGTTATAAGTTCAACATTACTTATTATCGTTTTTTTTTGCCTCGATATCTCATTCAGCTGTGCATTCTTCCATTTACGACTTAACAAAATAACTCGATACCATGTCCTTGCCAATTATTTTTTGTTTGTCTATCTTGCTGAATTTTGTAGAAAAGCAATATGTTTTGAATAACCTATATACAAAAGTATTATATAAAATATTTTGTAAAGACAATATTTTCCTTGCCTCGCTCAAATTTATAATATTTAACAGTCACTTTGATGCTTAGTTTTCAACGCAGCACACTTCATTTATTTACACCATATCATCTTGTCATTAAACAAAGACTAGTGCAACATTTGCAATACTTTTCATTTAACATTACCTTAATCGGGTGCCTTAAGTATTTCCCCAAATCAAAGGGTGTATTGTTTGGATTGCCAACCTTTTACAGAAAAACAGTCAAAGGAAACTTTATTCTCAGTTGTGCTTTCTACAGATAAATCAAATTGAGCAGTTTTTTCTCCCTTTTAAGTGAGATTAAGCAAGAATAACTTCGTGAGTTTATCGGTCTTTATTTGTAAACTACAAGCCATTCTCCAATTAAAACGATCTAGTTACAATTAGTCACTTTGAAATGCTACCAGTTGGTATCGAGGTATTTATTTCATGTAAAAACTGACGTGTGCATGTTTACACGTATGAATATAAGAACAAAGTAAGGTTAAATACATGTATATAGTCACATGCAATTCTGTAACTTATTCTGTGATTAAAATAACATTTAAATACTACTTAGTGACCCTAAAATGTCCTACGCTGCTTACCGCGACTGACAAACACATACAGGTATGTGAATTCAGTAGGGTGATTTATACACAAGACAACGTGACATACCTAGCAGATGTCTACACTTTTTGTGTTGATTTCTCTTGGTTTACTTTAGGAATAGATTTTAAGTTTTCAGGATTCAAATAAAAAATGTCATGATTTTGAGTACAAATTCAATCTCGAGTGATAGCATGTACCATCTGAACAGGTAGATGTTATAAATTGGGCATTAGACCACGCAAACTTTGATTTAAATCGCTACCCATTAAACATGTGTTCTCTTTAATCAGTTAACGCGCGACTGTTAACTGTAATATCATTATTTTCAAATTCAATACATACAGTGTTAATAGATTATTGTCTAACCTAGTGACATAAGCATTTTGAAAGGTTTGGGATATATTTATAATATTTTTACTCAACTTTATTGTGCTGACAAATTAACATTTTAAATTGAAAATAATAAATTATTATAAAACCTTTCATGTTAATGTTTTCTCTCCCACAGGTTTCACAATGACGACAGAACTTACGATTAAAAAATCGTTGTGCAGAAGAGCCCTAGTGGCGGCCATAGATCTTGGAACTACCTATTCGGGTTATGCGTGCTCATTGCGTAGAGAGCCTTTCGATCTCACATGCAGTTCAACTTTGCACCACCCCGCTGCTTATCATTGGGGGACAACAACATCGGTTCTTCTTCTAGATGAAAATAAAAAGTTTGTAGCGTTTGGTTATGAAGCCGAGAAAACCTATAATCAGTTGGTAGACAAAGGGATGTATGGAAAATATTATTATTGCCGAAGGTTCAAAATGTCATTACACACATCTGTTGTAAGTTTTTTGTGATCATTTGTTCTATTAACCTGTTTATTTTTTAAACATTCATGAGATATATCGGGCTATTATTAATGACTTTACTGTGCGATTTATCAGGATTTATCAGGATCATTTCGAAATATTATTTACATGCATTGACATAACAAAGATGACTTATTAGACACATCTCGTTTATATGTATATACGCTGTAAATGTTTTAACTTTTATTCACAACTATTTACAGATAATGGACATAAACTATACAATCAAAGACTTCAATGGCAAAGAAGTGGAGGCATTGATTGTATTTAGCGAATCAATCAAATATCTAAAGAACCATGCAGTGAAGACTATCGATAAAAGGTGATATCTGAAATAAATTACCATAACGATAGATCAACAATTTGAAGCTTTTATAATATGATAATCGCTTATGTGCCACACACTTTGAGGTAGCGTTTCGTTTGCCTTATTTTTTCAACATCATTTCTATACTATTTGTTCTTTATGAATTTCTGCTATATTGTATTGTTAAAATGCTCGGCGTTATTAATATCGTTAACCTTAAGCAGTTCTTGCAAGGGATTCTACGACATCGTGTCAGACTTCGTCGAGTGGGTGATTACTGTTCCGGCAATGTGGACAGATGCAGGAAAGCAATTTATGCGCAAGGCAGCTGAAAAGGTATTGATTAAAATAATGCCATGCTCTTTCAAACAAAATAATGACGCTATTGGTTATTATATAAATAATCCTTGTACTTACTGAGTGTTTACATTTCTGTACCCTTACACATGACAGACTGTTCCAGTTTTTACCTAAGTTTTAAAATTTAAATGTTTTTTTGTTTCTTGCCTTTTCTTAAAATGTGGTATATAAAACAAAAAGGGTACACGCGATTGACGGTTATTCGTGATTAATACTGTCATTTGTGTAAACATATATTAGTTCACACCGTTTACTGTACATAGTGTAGAATAACCATCATATATTTTAATTGTTCCTTCTTCAGGCTGGGATAAAGGATGAACAGCTAAAGATTGCCTTAGAACCAGAAGCTGCTTTATGTCTCTATAGGCATATGAATTGCATAGAGACAAACACAACGATCAATCAGGATCTAACAGACACAGGATTTCAGCATGGTGCCAAATACCTCGTTGTTAATATGGGAGGTAAGTCATTTTAACATATGCCCTGTATTTTTAACTTGTTTCAAAAGTTAAATTTATATGAACAGAGAATTTCAAAATGGATCTAAAATCCTCGTTGTTGATATGAGAGTGACGTCAGGCATTGTATTATATACAACTTCCTATCTTACTCAAGTTGTTTATAAAGTTTAAAGTGATAATTTGGAAGCCATAAGGATTAAAAATATGATGGTTAAAACTGTGTTTTCCTGTTTTCTTATAATTTTATGATTGAGGTTTTTCTGTATGCTCGATTGTATTGTCTACGACGATTGTGATAATTGTGCTTAGAAGGATTTGGTTGTTGTTTTTTTCTAGATGATATGGTGGAAATAACACTGTATCAAGTGGTGGATGAAACATCCCTTCGAGAGCTTGTGCCGCCATGCGGTGGTCATTGGGGCGGGACGACCGTGGACGATAACTTTGTGAGATTTCTTGAAAGCATTGTAGGTAAGATGGTTGGTGTTTCCGTAATTAACCCTTTAACTCAGAAAACATATGCAGGAAACTTTTTAAACCAAAGTCAATATTACTATTACTACTAACGTTATTGGAAGAAAAGAATTTCATATTAGTTATAGTTTCTCAATGAACATCATGGTATCAATATTTGTTTAATATAAAGTATCGTATTTATTTATCATTGGTGAGTTTATTTGCATCTTAATCGTGTTTTAGGGAAAAACGTCATCAATAGTCTTGCTGAAGAGGATCCGTATTTTCTAAATCATTTGTATAGAGACTTTGCATCAAAGAAGCGGGCGTTTGGACGCAATTGGAACAATTTACAAGACAAAATGAACATAAGGGTTGATTGTTCACTAGCTGAAAAAATGAGAGAAATGTATCCAGACAAAAACATTGATGATGTGATTGAAAAAGACGATATATTAAAAGGAAAAGTCACGTGGGAAAGGGGCTTGATAAAGATCAATTCGGATTTATTTGCAAGCTTCTTTGAAACCTGTCTCAAAGGCACAATAAACGAGATTCAGAGAGTCTTGAAAGATTGTGCGGATGTCGAAGCAATTCTTCTGGTTGGTATTTGTGCTGAGTGGCCTCTCGTTAACAAAAGGATCAAATCTCAATTCCCTAACAAAAGAGTGATTGTACCTGAAGATGCTGGACATGCTGTTCTAAAAGGGTCCGTGATTTACGGATACTTTCCCACCACCATTGTTTCTAGAGTGACCAGACACTCATACGGCATTCGCGTCTACAGAAAGTTTCTACAGGTCAACATCCTGGTAGTCATTGGAACCGAGAGGAAATGTAAGGATGTCTTTGCCGTTAATGTGAAGAAGGGTCAGGTACTTCGAGTGGGCGAAGTCCAATCACAGCGCTACACAAGACTAAGTGCGACTCAGAAGTCTCTCATCTTTGATTTATTTTCTTCGACGTCGGAGAATCCTGAGTATGTCACCGATGATGGTTGTGAAGAACTAGGTCAGCTTGAGGTAGAGTTGGATTCTCGCTCTAAAGGTGTTGTAATATCACTCAGGTATGGAGAAACAGAAATAGAAGCAGAGGGTTTAGATGAAGTGACCGGAAAAAGAACAACAGCAATATTTAAGTTCCTTAAAGAAAGAGATGAAAGCTGAAAATCAGTGAGGTTTGATGACGTTACTGAACAACAGTCGCTGTTTATTTAGTCCCAGACTAAAGCAATACTAGTTTATTTCGGTATTTTGATGTGTATATTTGTATTTCTATGAATAATATGGTGTGTATCCTTTTGATGTTGTGCTTTAAAAGAACACAAATTCGAGGTCAACATTTATATAAATATTGTATATATTTATTTTATTAGTAAGATACCTAATTATTTGTTGTCGTATAAATGTATGCTTGTTATTAGAATATTGCTTAAATATATGCATTATTGTAATTGTTTTGTGTCATCTAACTAGTTGTGCTATGGTAGATGATAGTAAAAGGGTTATGATATATTTGTATGTTTTTAACATCTATTATATTCCTCCTTTTCCCTCTAAGCCTTTTTCCGGACTTATGTCAAGTTATCCATAAACGTACTGTACACGCATTTTGAATTTGCAGCAGCCCAACTATTATGCTTAGAGAGTAGGCGATCGGTAAAGTACGTGATGTCCAGATCGCAGATATGGTGTTAGGGTGACGTGAACCACCATTTACGGCATAACCTACCAATATTATCATTTATGTTACTAAAACTCAACTGCTATCTTTAAGAGGACAAACATAATTTACATACATTCGATTCTATCTGATTATATGTCCTCAGAAATTAAAAAAAGTTTTCAATTATATACTGATGGAAAATCGCATGTTCTATGTTGCTGGACTTACTTTACAAATCATATGACTTTAGTGTAAGTTAGGATCAGCAAAATGCGAATTTAGAATTCTAAATATGTTATTAAAAATAAACATGTTATTTAAAATTTAACATGTTATTTAAAATTAAACCACAGTAGACATTTAGCTGGTGCGGATGCATGTGCTGTTTTTTTTCAGCTAATTCTCCTGTTAATGTATAATGTATTCCAAAGAAATCCATTTGATCCTTCCCATCCTGTGTTTTATGGATTTCTCGATTTGAAAAATACCACCAAACGCTGACCTTGTATGATTAAACTTATAACTAGTCTGACACAGTGCGTGTACTTAAATCATTTCCCTTTGCTAAATGCATATTACGCGGAATCGCGGACCTAAATTATTTAATACGTAAGCCTAAATTACGTTGCCTAATGCTATTTATACACAAACATTTTAATTAAAATGCGTTTTTTTATTTAGGAGTATAAACTGACTCGTCTATTCTGTAGCACAGGACATATATGTGACAATTATACTACAAGTGCCATAAAGATGTGGCACACCCTGAAATGTTAACAAAATACCTTCATTGACCCGTATTTTACCAGGGTTATGAAAGTCCGCAAAACAGACTTTCTCGATGTGCTAATTCCAGTGAGCATTACATATATATAGGCATCGCACTCCAGCGCGTCGCCAGCAACCAATACTAGAAACTTGTTATGTCGGGTATATATAAACCTCATATATTCTGGCCTTGCCTATCCATTTGTGCAATTCACCTAACATTCTTCGAATTTGTTGATATTTGAAAAACTTATACAAATGGCATTTTGCTTATGTCATACTTAACTATTAAAATACTACATTAGTAGAAACTTGCATGCAAAGTGGCGAAAATTTTCGTTAGTGAAATTCAACACAAATAAGATGATCAAATCCTCTGATCCATGATCCATGTATCCATATAAACTTTGGCTAAACAAAACAGATCCGAAATCTGATGTTATCTTAAAGGAGCATCTTATGCAATACTTTTATAAATAAAAATGCATGACGCTGACAAGTAGACCAAAATAATAAATTGATTCTACTTTTACTAATGTTATTATTTACACTACTTTTATTACACAACAACAACAATAGCTTCTACTACTACTACTACTACCATTTCTACTATTACTATATCTTTTATTAGCTATATCTGCTACAGCTACTACTACTACTACGCCTACTACTACTACTACTACTACTACTACTACTACTACTACTACTACTACTACTACTACTACAACTACTACTACTACTACTACTACTACTACTACTACTATTACTACTACTTTAACTACTAACTACTACTATTATTACTACTTCTACTACTACTACTATTACTATATATGTTATAAGCTATATTTGCAATTACTACTACTACTACTACCACTACTACTATTACTACTACTCGTAATTCTACCACTACTACTACTACTACAACTACTACTACTACTTCAACTTATGCTACTACTGCTACTACTATTGTACTTAATTTAATACATTAGTTGCCATGCTAAAGTAGCTAAAAATAAACGATTCATCACGGCAGAAAATTACAAGATAAGTTTCCAGCTATATGTTTAAACTAGGAAGAATATATTTGTGTGTGTGTGTGTGTGTGTGTTTTTGTGTGTGTGTGTGTGTGTATTCTTCCTAGTTTAAACATAATATATAATAAAGAAATATTATGGTCATAAAACAAATCTAAAAACAAACAAAACGTATATAGACAAGATGTAAGGTCGGTCCCGTCAAGTTTGGTCAAGTCCGTCCTGTCAAGTATGGTCAAGTACAGTCAGGTCGGTCCCGTCAAGTCTGGTCAAGTACTGTCAGGTCCCTCCCGTCGAGTCAAGTACAGTCAGGTCGGTCCTGTAGGGTCAGGTACGGTCAGGTCGGTCCTGTCGGATCAAGTACGGTCAAATCGGCCCTGTCGGGTCAAGTACGGTCAGGTCGGTCATGTTGGGTCAAAGACTGTCAGGTCGGTCCTATCGGGTCAAGTACTGTCAGGTCGGTCCCGTCAAGTACCGGCAAGTCAGTCCTGAAAAGTCTGGTCTAGTACTGTCAAGTAGGCCCCGTCAAGTACGGTCAGGTCGGTCCTGTCAAGTAGGCCCCGTCAAGTACGGTCAGGTCGGTCCTGTCAAGTCGGTCCTGTCAAGTCTGGTCAAGTACGGCCAGGTCCGTCCCGTCTGGTCAAATACAATCGGGTCGGTCCCGTTCGGCCAAGTACAGTCAGGTCGGTCCTGTCAAGTCTAGTCAAGTACTGTCAAGTACGGTCAGGTCGGTCCCGTCAAGTACGGTCAGGTCGGTCCTGTCAGGTACGGTCAGTTCGGTCCCTTCAAGTCTGGTCAAGTACTGTCAGGTATGTCCCGTCTGGTCGTGTAGGGTCAGGCCTGTCCTGTCAAGTCTGGTCAAGGCCGTCCTGTCATGTCGGTACAAGTACGGTCAGGTCGGTCAGTCAAGTCTGGTCAAGTCCGTCCTGTCAAGTCTGGTCAAGTACTGTCAGGTCGGTCCCGTCAAGTCTGGCCAAGTACTGATAGATCGGTCCCGTCAAGTCTGCCGTGTCAAGCCCCGTCTGGTCAAGTCCGATCTAGTCAGTCCAGTTTGTTTTGTCATTTTGGCCATGTCCTATTCTGTATTGTCGGTTCCAGTCCGTCGTGTTAAGTTCCGTCCCGTTGTTAAGTCTAAATGTAAGTAAAGATATATCCTAGAATAATGAAATCTACGTAAAATATAAAATTCATTATACGTTTAATGAAGTCTTCGTAAAGTAATTCCTAGAAAATATAATGAAGTCCACGTAAAGAAAGTCAGAATGTGTAATGAAGTCTACGAAAAGTAAGTCCTGTATATAGTAAAGTAAAGTAAGTCCTAGAATTTGTAATGCAGATTACGTAAAATAAGTCCTAGAATTTGTAATGAAGTCTTCCTAAAGTAAGTCCTAGAAATTGCAATGAGGTCCACGTAAAGTAAGTCCTTGAATTTGTAATGAAGTTCACGTTAAGTAAGTCCTAGAATGTGTAATGAAGTCTACGTAAAATAAGTCCTAGAATGCGTAATGAAGTCCTAGTAAAGTAAATCCTAGATTGTGTAATGAAGTCCACGTAAAGTAATTCCTATAATGTGTAATGATGTCCACATAATGTCCTAGAATGTGTAATGAAGTCCACGTAAAGTAAGTCCTAAAATTTGTAATGAAGTCCACGTAAAGTCCTAAAATTTGTCACGAAGTCCTAGAATTTGTTACATTTACGTAAATGGTTATTGTCAGTACAAGTTCAAATGAAGAAGAACGTCAATCACACAATACAATTCATGGTTTAATAAATGTATTTTATCATCATCAGCCCCCTAATCACCATCATCATCATCATCGTCATCATCATCGTCGTCATCGTCGTCGTAATAGTCGTCATCATATACGACTATTATGACTTCATCATCATCAACATCATCCTAATGGTCATCATCATTATCATCATCATCAGCAGCAGCAGCATAACCATCAGTTGTTATGACATCAATAATGACGACAACATTATCTTCAGTAGCAGCAACATCAGCATCAATTAGCTTTAGCAGCAACTTCGGCAGCATAATCATTTTCATCAACAGCAACAACTTGATCAACATTATTATCATAAACAACAACAACATTATTGACAACAATCTCACCATCAACAGCAATAATATAAGTAACATAAATATCATTTATTATTGTGATATTTCCTAACAAACATTTTCTTTTACAAAACATTATAAACAAACAACAATCTAACAAACAACTAAAACAACTAACAGAAAAGAAAAAGACAAAAAACGGATTAGCTGTGGTAGGATTAACTCGAGGCTCTTCGTTAGGTCTGTCGGCCATCTTCGTTCATTTCCGCCAAAATACCACAAAACACCGGGGTTAAACTCGGTCCTCTTCGTTCCGTCTGTCGGCCAGCTTTGTTTATTTCCGCAAAAATGCCGTTGGTAATAACATGTTCTGACGGGAAAAAATAAAGGTATTTGATTGCAGGAAAAGTACATTTAGTTGCCTCTGCACGGATACGCTAATAATAACTTTCATTTAAGGCTTGGTTCAACGTTATAATATATAATAACTTAAGAAACACATGTTTTAAGGACTAAAGGCACCATGCCTATCTTTCCGATCTGATATAAAAATATTACTCACATATACAATATAAATATTAATTATGGCATTTATTGTAGCAATTTCAGTTATAATTCAAGTTGCACTTGATGTCCTTTGCTGGGTGTAAGTATTTCATTTGAACCAAAGACATAGTGCTGCTTTTGCTGTAAAATCAACCCATAAAAACCTTAGTTTGTGTTCATAAAAAAAAACATATATTAGGAAATATATTTTAATTTAAAATTTCGCTAAAGGTATGTTTTTTATGAATGATAATTGAATAAAGTTTTGGATTTGCGATGAAATATTACAAAAATTCAAGAAAATATGTTAAAGTGCTGCCTTCACTGTGGTAAAATACCATAAAGACCAGACATAATGAGGCAAACCTATATAGTGCTGCCTTCACTGTGGTAACATACTGTAAAGAGCAGACATAATGAGGCAAACATATATAGTGCTGCCTTCACTGTGGTAAAGTACCGTGAAGACCAGACATAATAAGGCAAAGATATATAATGCTGCCTTCATTTCGGTAACATACCGTAAAGAGCAGACATAATGAGGCAAAGATATATAGTGCTGCCTTCACTTCGGTAACATACCCAAAAGAGCAGACATAATGAGGCAAAGCTATATAGTGCTGCCTTCACTTCAGTAACATACCATAAAGACCAGACATAATGAGGCAAAGATATATAGTGCTGCCTTCACTTCAGTAACATACCGTAAAGAGCAGACATACTGAGGCAAAGATATATAGTGCTGCCTTCACTTCAGTAACATACCATAAAGACCAGACATAATGAGGCAAAGATATATAGTGCTGCCTTCACTTCAGTAACATACCGTAAAGAGCAGACATACTGAGGCAAGTAGATATAGTGCTGCCTTCATTTCGGTAACATACCGTAAAGACCAGACATAATAAGGCAAAGATATATAGTGCTGCCTTCACTTTGGTAACAAACCATACAGACCAGACATAATGAGGCAAGCAGATATAGTGCTGCCTTCACAATGATAACATACCGTGAAGTCCAGACATAATGAGGCAAAGATATATAGTGCTGCCTTCACTGTGATAACATACCGTGAAGTCCAGACATAATGAGGCAAAGATATATAGTGCTGCCTTCACTGTGATAACATACCGTGAAATCTAGACAAAATTAGGCAAGGAGATATAGTGCTGCCTTCACTGAGGTAACATACCGTAAAGACCAGACAAAATTAGGCAAGGAGATATAATGCTCCCTTCACTTTGGTAACATACCGTAAAGATTAGACATATATAGTGCTGCCTTCACTGTGGTAACATACCGTAAAGATCAGACATATATAGAGCTGCCTTCACTGTGGTAACATATCGCTAAGATTAGACATATATAGTGCTGCCTTCACTTCGGTAACATACCGTTAAGAGCAGACATAATGAGGCAAAAATATATAACGCTGCCTTCAATGTGGTAACATACCGTAAAGGCCAGACATATATAGTGCTGCCTTCAGTGTGGTAACATACCGTAAAGACGAGACATAATGCGAGAAACATATATAGTGCTGCCTTCGCTGAGGTAACAAACCGTTAAGACGAGACATAATAAGGGAAACATATATAGTGCTGCCTTCACTGGTGTAACATGCCGTAAAGACCAGACAAAATTAGGCAAGGAGATATAGTGGTGCCTTCACTGAGGTAACATACCATAAAGACCAGACAAATTTAGGCAAGGAGATATAGTGCTGCCTTCACTGAGGTAACATACCATAAAGACCAGACAAAATTAGGCAAGGAGATATAATGCTGCCTTCACTGTGGTAACATACCGTAAAGACCAGACAAAAATTAAGCAAGGAGATATAGTGCTGCCTTCACTGTGGTAACATACCGTAAAGATTATACATATATAGTGCTGCCTTCACTGTGGTAACATATCGTTAAGATTAGACATATATAGTGCTGCCTTCACTGAGGTAGCATACGTTAAGATCAGACATATATAGTGCTGCCTTTACTGAGGTAACATACGTTAAGATCAGACATATATAGTGCTGCTTACACTGAGGTAACATACCGTAAAGATCAGACATATATAGTGCTGCCTTCACTGAGGTAACATACCTTAAAGATCAGACATATATAGTGCTGCCTTCACTAAGGTAACATACGTTAAGATCAGACATATATAGTGCTGCTTTCACTGAGGTAACGTACCGTAAAGATCAGACATATATAGTGCTGCCTTCACTGAGGTAACATACTTTAAAGATCAGACATATATAGTGCTGCCTTCTCTGAGGTAACATACCTTAAAGATCCGACATATATAGTGCTGCCTTCACTGAGGTAACATACGTTCAGATCAGACATATATAGTGCTGCCTTCACTGTGGTAACATACCGTAAAGACCAGACATAATGATCAAACATATATAGTGCTGCCTTCACTGGTGTAACATGCCGTAAAGAGCAGACATAATGATGCAAAAAGAAATAGCGCTACCTTCACTGTGGTAACATACCGAACAGACAAGACATATAGAGTGCTGCCTTCACTGTGGTAACATACCGAACAGACCAGACATATAGAGTGCTGCCTTCACTGTGGTAACATACCGTTCAGACCAGACATAATGAGGCAAACAGATATAGTGCTGCCTTCACTGTGGTAACATACCGTAAAGACCAGACATAATGAGGCAAGCAGATATAGTGCCGTCTCACTGTGGTAACATACCATAAAGACCAGACACAATGAGGCAAACAGATATAGTGCTGCCTTCACTGTGGTAACATACCGTAAGACCAGACATAATGAGGCAAGCAGATATAGTGCCGTCTCACTGTGGTAACATACCATAAAGGCCAGACACAATGAGGCAAACAGATATAGTGCGGCCTTCACTGTGGAAACATATTGTAAAAACCAGACTTAATGAGGCAAGTAGATATAGAAGTGCCTTTAGTGTGGTAACATACCATAAAGACAAGAAATAATGAGGCAAGTATGTATAGTGCTGCCTTCACTGTAGTATCATACCGTACAGATCAGACATAACAAGGAAGACATATATAGTGTTGCCTTCACTGTGGTAACATATCATAAAGACCAGACATGTAGAGTGCTGCCTTCACTGTGGTAACATACCGTGAATTAAAGACATACTGAAGGAAAAATATAAAGTGTTGCCTTCACTGTGGTAACATACCGTAAAGACCAGACATAAAGAGTGTTGCCTTTACTGTGGTAACATATCGTACTGACCAAACATAATGAGGGAAGCAGATCTAACGCTGCATTCACTGAGGTAACATACCGTAAAGTCTAAACACAGAGAATGCTGCCTTCACTGTGGTGACATACCATAAAGACCAGACATAATGAGGCAAACATATGAAGTGCTGCCTTCACTGTGGTAACATACCGTAAAGACCAGACATAATGAGGCAACATATATAGTGCTGCCTTCACTGTAGTAACATACCAAACAGACCAGACATGTAGAGTGCTGCCTTCACTGTGGTAACATACCGTACACCAGACATATAGAGTACTCCTTTCTGTGTGGTAACATACCGCAAAAGCCAGACATAATGAGGCAAGCAGATATAGTGCCGCCTTCACTGTGGTAGCATACCATAAAGACTGGACAAAAAGAGTGTTGTCTTTACTGTGGTAACATACCGTAAAGACCAGACATAATGCGGTAATCAGATATAGTGCCCAATTCACTGTGGGAACTTACCATAAATACTGGACATAAAGAGTGTTACCTTCACTGTGGTAACATACCATAAAGACAGGACATAAAGAGCGTTACCTTCACTGTGGTAACATACCATAAAGACTGGACATAAAGAGTGTTACCTTTACTGTGGTAACATACCATAAAGACTGGACATAAAGAGCGTTACCTTCACTGTGGGAACTTACCATAAATACTGGACATAAAGAGTGTTACCTTCACTGTGGTAACATACCATAAAGACTGGACATAAAGAGCGTTACCTTCACAGTGGTAACATACCATAAAGACTGGACATAAAGAGTGTTACCTACACTGTGGTAACATACTATAAAGTTTGGACATAAAGAGTGTTACCTTCACTGTGGTAACATACCGCAAAGACTGGACATAAAGATTGTTACATTCACTGTGGTAACATACCATAAAGACTGGACATAAAGAGTGTTACCTTCACTGTGGTAACATACCATAAAGACTGGACATAAAGAGTGTTAACTTCACTGTGGTAACATACCGCAAAGACTGGACATAAAGAGTGTTACCTTCACTGTGGTAACATACCATAAAGACTGGACATAAAGAGTGTTACCTTCACTGTGGTAACATACCATAAAGACGGGACATAAAGAGTGTTACCTTCACTGTGGTAACATACCGCAAAGACTGGACATAAAGAGTGCTGCCTTCACTGTGGTAACATACCATAAAGACTGGACATAAAGAGTGCAGCCTTCACTGTGGTAACATACCGCAAAGACTGGACATAAAGAGTGTTACCTTCACTGTGGTAACATACCGCAAAGACTGGACATAAAGAGTGTTACCTTCACTGTGGTAACATACCGCAAAGACTGGACATAAAGAGTGTTACCTTCACTGTGGTAACATACCGCAAAGACTGGACATAAAGAGTGCTGCCTTCACTGTGGTAACATACCATAAAGTCTGGACATAAAGAGTGCTGCCTTCACTGTGGTATCATACCGCAAAGACTGGACATAAAGAGTGCTGCCTTCACTGTGGTAACATACCATAAAGACTGGACATAAAGAGTGTTCCCTTCACTGTGGTAACATACCGCAAAGACTGGACATAAAGAGTGTTACCTTCACTGTGGTAACATACCGCAAAGACTGGACATAAAGAGTGTTACCTTCACTGTGGTAACATACCGCAAAGACTGGACATAAAGAGTGCTGCCTTCACTGTGGTAACATACCGCAAAGACTGGACATAAAGAGTGCTGCCTTCACTGTGGTAACATACCATAAAGTCTGGACATAAAGAGTGCTGCCTTCACTGTGGTATCATACCGCAAAGACTGGACATAAAGAGTGCTGCCTTCACTGTGGTAACATACCATAAAGACTGGACATAAAGAGTGTTCCCTTCACTGTGGTAACATACCGCAAAGACTGGACATAAAGAGTGTTACCTTCACTGTGGTAACATACCGCAAAGACTGGACATAAAGAGTGTTACCTTCACTGTGGTAACATACCGCAAAGACTGGACATAAAGAGTGCTGCCTTCACTGTGGTAACATACCGCAAAGACTGGACATAAAGAGTGTTACCTTCACTGTGGTAAAATACCGCAAAGACTGGACATAAAGAGTGCTGCCTTCACTGTGGTAACATACCGCAAAGACTGGACATCAAGAGTGTTACCTTCACTGTGGTAACATACCATAAAGACTGGACATAAAGAGTGCTACCTTCACTGTGGTAACATACCATAAAGACTGGACATAAAGAGTGTTACCTTCACTGTGGTAACATACCGCAAAGACTGGACATAAAGAGTGCTGCCTTCACTGTGGTAACATGCCATAAAGACTGGACATAAAGAGTGTTACATTCACTGTGGTAACATACCATAAAGACTGGACATAAAGAGTGTTACCTTCACTGTGGTAACATACCATAAAGACTGGACATAAAGAGTGTTACCTTTACTGTGGTAACATTTTGTACAGACCAGACATAATGAGGGAAGCAGATACATATAACGCTGCATTCACTGTGGTAACATACCGTAAAGTAAAACATAGAGAATATTTCCGTTCACTGTGGTAACTTACCGTAAAGTCCAGACATAATAAGGCAAGCAGATACTGTGCTGCCTTCACTGTGGTAGCATACCATAAAGTCCAGACATAATGAAGCAAACATATACAGTGCTGCCTTCACTGTGGTAACATACCGTCAAGTCCAGACGTAATGAGCAAAAAATGAGTGCTGCATTAACTGTAGTAATAAACTGTAAAGACCAGACATAAAGAGTACCGCCTTCACTGTGGTAACATACCATAAAGACCAAACATAATGAGGGAAACATATATAGTGCTACATTCACTGTGGTAACATACCGTACTGACCAGACACAATAAGGCAAACATATAGTGCAGCCTTCATTGTGGTAACATACCTGAAAGTCCTGATATAATAAGGGCAACATATAGAGTGCTGCCTTCACTGTGTTAACATACCGTAATAACCAGACATAATGAGGCAAGAAGATATAGTGCTGTCGTCACTGTGGTTACATACCGTAAATTCCAGATATAATAAAGGAAACATATAGTGCTGCCTTCAAAGTGGTAACATACCGTTCAGACGAGACATATAGAGTGCTGCTTTTACTGTGGCTACATGCCATAAAGACCAGACAAATAGAGTGCTGCCTTCACTGTGGTAACATACCATAAAGACCCGACATATAGAGTCCTGCCTTCAGTGTGGAAACATATGGTAAAGACAAGACATATAGTGTGCTGCCTTCACTGTTGTAACATACCATAAAGTCCAGACATAATGATGCAAACAGATATAGTGCTGCCTTCACTTTGGTAACATATCGTAAAGGCCAGACATAAGGAAGGAAACGTATATAGTGCTGCCTTCACTGTGGTAACATACCGAAAAGACCAGACATAATGAGGCAAGCAGATAAATTCCTGATTTCACTGTGGTAACATACTGTAAAGACCAGATGTATATAGAGAGTGCTACCTTTACTGTGGTAATATACCGAAAAAAATAGATATATACAGTGCTGCCTTCACTGTGGCAACATACCATATAGATAAAACATAATGAGGCAAACAGGTATAGAGCTGCCTACACTGTGATAACATATTGTAAAGACCAGACATACAGAGAGGGTAGTGCCTTCACTGTGATAACATACTGTAAAGACCAGACATATAGAGATGGTGCTGCCTTCACTGTGGTAATATACCGTAAAGACCAAATATAATGAGGAAAACATATATAGTGCTGCCTTGACTGTGGTAACATATCGTAACGATCAGACATAATGAGGGAAACAGATATAGTGCTGCCTTCACTGTGGTAACATACTGAAAAGACCAGACATATAGACATAGTGCTGCCTTCACTGTGGTAATATACCGTAAAGACCACACATAATGAGGCAAGCAGATATTTTGTTGACTTCACTGTGGTAACATACTGAAAAGACCAGACATATATACAGTGCTGCCTTCACTGTGGTAATATACCGTAAAGACCAAATATAATGAGGGAAACATATATAGTGCTGCCTTCATTGTGGTAACATATCGAAAAGACCAGACATACAGACATAGTGCTGCCTTCACTGTGGTAACATACTGTAAAGACCTGATATGTTAGCTGAAACAGATATAGTACTGCCTTCACTGTTATAACACACCATAAAGACCTGCCTTTATAGCTCAAGCAGATATAGTACTGCCTTCACTGTTATAACACACCATAAAGACCTGCCTTTATAGCTCAAGCAGATATAGTACTGCCTTCACTGTTATAACATACCATAAAGACCTTACATGATATCTGAAGAACATATAGTGCTGCCTTCACTGTGATTACACACCATAAAGACCTGACATGATACCAGAAGAACATATAGTGCTGCCTTCACTGTGATAAAATACCATAAAGACCTGACATGATACCTGAAGAACATATAGTGCTGCCTTCACTGTGATAACACACCATAAAGACCTGACATGATACCTGAAGCACATATAGTGCTGCCTTCACTCTGATAACACACCATAAAGACCTGACATGATACCTGAAGCAGATATTGTGCTCCCTTCACTGTGATAACATTCCTTAAAGACCTGACATGATACCTGGATCAGATATAGTGCTGCCTTCGCTGTTATAACATACCATGAAGACCTGAAATGACACCTGAAGCAGATATAGTGCTGCCTTTACTGAGATAACATACTATAAAGACCTAACATGATACCTGAAGGACATATAGTGATGCCTTCACTGTGATAACAGACCATAAAGACCTGACATGATACCTGAAGCTGATATTGTGCTGCCTTCACTATGATAACATACCAGAAAGACCTGACATGATACCTGAAGCAGATATAGTGCTGCCTTCACTGTTATAACACACCATAAAGACCTGACATAATACCTGAAGCACATATTGTGCTGCCTTCACTGTAATAACATACCATGAAAACCTTACATGATACATGAAGCAGATATAGTGCTGCCTTCACTGGGATAACACACCATAAAGACCTGACATGACACCTGATGTAGATATAGTGCTTTCTTGACTGTTATAACATACCATAAAGACCTGACATGACACCTGAAGCAGATATAGTGCTACCTTCACTGTTATAACATACCATAAAGACCTAACATAATACCTGAAGCAGATATAGTGCTGCCTTCACTGTAATAACATACTATAAAGACCTGACATAATACCTGAAGCAGATATAGTGCTGCCTTCACTGTGATAACATACCATAAAGACCTGACATAATACCTGAAGCAGATATAGTGCTGCCTTCACTGTTATAACATACCATAAGACTTGACATGATACATAAAGCAGATATAGTGGTGCCTTCACTGTTATAAGATACCATAAGACTTGACATGATACATAAAGCAGATATAGTAGTGCCTTCACTGTGATAACACACCATTAAAACCTGACATGATACCTGAAGCAGATATTGTGCTGCCTTCACTGTGATAACACACCATTAAGACCTTACATGATACCTGAAGCAGATATAGTGCTGCCTTCACTGTGATAACATACCAGAAAGACCTGACGTGACACCCTAAGCAGATATAATGCTGCCTTTACTGTTATAACATACCATAAAGACAGACATGATACCTGAAGCAGATATAGTGCTGCCTTCACTGTGATAACATACCATTAAGACCTGACATGATACCTGAAGCAGATATAGTTCTGCCTTCACTGTAATAACATACTATAAAGACCTGACATGATACCTGAAGCAGATATAGTTCTGCCTTCACTGTGATAACATACTATAAAGACCTGACATGATACCTGAAGCACATATAGTGCTGCCTTCACTGTGATAACACACCATAAAGACCTGACATGATACATGAAGCAGATATAGTGCTGCCTTCACTGTGATAACATACCATAAAGACCTGACATGATACCTGAAGCAGATATAGTGCTGCTTTTACTGTTATAACACACCATAAAGACCTGACATGATACCTGAAGCACATATAGTGCTGCCTTTACTGTAATAACACACCATAAAGACCTAACGTGATACCTGAAGCAGATATAGTGCTGCCTTCACTGTGATAACATAAAGATGCTAGTGCTCGTGCTGGTGGAAGATTTGGTGATGTTGATTTTATTGTTAGTAGTTGTGGTAGTGTTGATGATCATGTTAATGACAATGATGACAATGATGATGATGATGATAATGATAATGACAAGGCTATTTTGTTGTTGATGATGTGAATGATGAGGAGGAGGAAGAGGATTAGGAGGGGACTGTAGTGCCGGGATGCTGGAGAGGCCCACAGGTGGCCTGGTTAGCTCAGTAGGTAGAGCTGTGGATGGTGATCCGGGGGTCGTGGGTTTGATCCTCACATCAGGCACTCCCTTTTCCCTTGATTTATTTTAGAACTGATGATGACGTTGATGATGATGATTATGATGATGATGATGATGATGATGATGATGATGATGATGATGATGATGATGATGATGATGATGATGGGTTATTATTAGAAATATAATTCATGATGATTCAAGATAAGAGGATTTTTTGTTTCACAAATAATACATGAAAACAATGTCAGCTACTTAGAATAAGTTATATATAAATTGTTTGTTTCAGGTGTATTTTTATTTATTTATTTTTATGAGAATATCATGTGTTTGAAAGTTATTATAAATATCAGATATGATTTTGAAGACTCTCATGTTAACTTCCATTTGATTAATATTGAAATCAGAGTATGCTATCCATGTTGGTGGGAACTCAGACAGAACTATATTACAAGTACAAAGGCCTTACTACTTGATCAAGCCGTTGCATGTAATATTTTATGTTTCCAACAATGAAATCAAGTTTAGTGTATGGCCAACATACCTGTTGTACCCAGTCAGTGTTTATCTAAGCAGGTCAGTTTTTGCATACAGCGGTCAAATTTTCGAGTTTTATCAATAGTTTTATAACAGAATGCATACAGGTACAGATAAAGAGAAGTATTCATGGATCGGGCTGATCTGTGTCTGCACTATTTCTTTTGCGCGGTAAATTCCTGCCAAGGTTATTACGCGTTACGTAATAAACATAGCACGTCAAGCGAGAAAATAATGTGTGGTTGACAAATTGTCAGTGTAAAGGCAATAATTTCAATATTTCTTAGCTGTTATATTCTCTCATGGCTTTTTACTGCTGGGTGAATTTAGTAGAGCTTGCAATACCTGTCTGTTTTTTAACACAAAGTAATGACCGTAATAACAGGAGGCATTGTAAGATAAACTTCAAAAAAGCACGCATACTGACATAATCAATCATACGCGAGGAAATGTTAAACTGATTACTGATCAATCCGTACCGTTAAAACCGTGTTGTGCAGGAAGTGGGAAAAAACGGGGGATGATCTTGGATGTAGCGCAGACTTTTATTAAGATAAAGCTTACATCTTGGGCCGAGAAATCGAGTTCATATAAGACAATAAATAAAGATATAATATGATATAAAAACAGGTTTCGAAATGGTTTCCCACTGATGTGAAATAAGTGTAACGAGAAAATATCAAGGGACTACATAGAGGTAAAAGATAAAAATATCCAAACAAATTATTCAGGCCTTGCTCTTTTACGAAGCAAAATGTAAAATAAAAATGACCAAACAAGTGACTGTACTTACATTCCTGTCATTTCTCCTCCTCCATTTTTCGAGAAAAAACACAAGCACACATTAAGAGTACAGTCAACAATATCTAAACACAATCACAAATGCTTTTTTAAACTTAAAATTTTGAAACCTGAAATTTCACATTCAGATATCATAAATTTCCTCATTTCAAACACGGCGACACATTTGGCGCAAAGTCTCTGTCAATCTGACTGACAATCAACCTGATTAGTTTGAGGTGTTCGGACACTGTCGAGTTTGTACTAAAGTAGTTGATTTCAATGCTAGAAACCGGTTTATTTCTTCTTAACTTTTACAGCAAGGCTTTCTTTTTCATAAATTAAGAAAGGCGTTTTCAAAATTCTTTCACCGCAATGGTTTTATTGCTTCTTAGTGTAATAGAAGTATGAAAACACTTATGCAGAAAGGCATAAGCCACCCTGCATTTCATGGAAATGTTTTATACAAGTTTAAGAAAATCAAGGATCTCAATAACTTTTCTGACCGCTTTACAAAACTTATCTGAAAATTTATTGCTGACGTTTACAACCCGGGAATCCTTCGGTGTACTGCATTGCTTGCAATTTACCCTTTTACAATCAAGAACATGCATTGCTTTTAAATTACACTATGACCAGACAGGTCTTTAAAACTATATGAAAACGAATCAGGAAGTGCGAGGTTGGAGCACTCGACAAACCAGGTTTAAGCACCCCAGTCGGCCCTTTGCCAATTGACCGTTCAACTGGTGGTTTTTCTTTATGTGTGTTATGTCTCGTCTCTGTGTTTTTGTCACATTTACATTAACATTGTTTGCCTTTGTCTACTGGTAGATAAAATTTAAATTTCCGTGGAAATTTTGATATAACCTTTTCTTGTTTATCTATTAAAGCCCTAATTGGGCAGTCACTGTTGGATTTCTTGTTTCTTCGTCTCTATTTAGGTGGGACAACTTGATCAGTCTTCTTGCCTTTTACGTGAGATTGCACAGTTGGTATAACATCGGGATTGTGTGTACCTTTATTATATAATATGTCAACTGCGGATAAATCCTCGGTAAATGTTATTTTACAACTTATTAACTGTTAACAAAACTACGTTGTATTTTGTTGGTGTAGGTTGTTTTCTAAAATTCGATGAGATCTTTCGTATTTTTTACATATCACTTTTGGCATATGACGTCATGGCATTGTATGACATCATTAAATTGTTCTTATTATATATCAGCGCTTGGGTTGTTTTATTTGTTCTTTTTATGTATCAGCGCTTGGGTTGTTTCATTTCAAACTACGCTCTCATTTGGAATTGTTAGGTTGCCGAGGCTTTTATCTAATGTACATACTGTACATATGTTGATAGTTTATTTTATTACTAGATATTATGTATGTATAAAATTTCATTGTATCTATCGGGATATATTTACACTGTTTGATAGAAAAGCCTTCAGGAAGTGCGAGGTTGTAGCGCTCTTCAAACCAGGTTTAAGCACCCCAGTCGGTCCTTTTGCCGACTGAACCTTCCAAGGCGGTTACTGATGGTTTTTCTTTTTGTCTTTTTGTTTGTAATGTCTCGTCTCTGTGTTTTTGTCACATTTATATTTACCCTGTTTGCCTTTCTCTAGAGATAGATTAAATTTAAATATCTGTGGGAATTTTAATAGGACCTTTTCTTATTTACCTATTCAAAAACTTTGTAAAAGAACACTTTCTTACTTATAGCTTTCCAATTGATAAAATTTGGGAATTTTTCTAACAAAGAAATAAGCTCTAGATTATAATTATTTCCCGAGTTTCGTGTCTTGTGAATTTTACATTAAAGAATTACTGACAGTAGGGAACCTATAACAACTAACGTTGAAAGTTCGTCGGATCTCAAGTCCGACGACTTAAGACCCAGGTCAAGCAAAATTAAAACAAAACGAACTTAAAGTCAACATTTAAAACATATGTCGAGGATGACAATATTTTGAAATTCTAGCTTCTAACAAATAATTAGGTGTGTACTGTGTGCTTAAACACGTGTCTTATGACATAATCGACAAGGCAAGTTCCTCTACACAGATAGGCGCTTTAGTGAATCGTCCTTTTGATAAACATGTGGGTATGTGTGTATGCTTGTGAGTTTGTGCCTTCGCGGGTGCGCGGATGTGTGCGCGTATATGCGTGTATGTGCCTCTGCGCGTGTGCATATGTCCATGTGTTTGCGTGCATGTGTCTGTATGTGCACGTTTGTCTGCGCACACGGGTTAATGTACATACACACACTTAGATAAGGAAAAGAGGCAGAGAGAGAATGATAGCGAGAGAGGAATGCAAGACTAGGTGCACCAAGATAACTTTGATAAAGAGCTTGAAGGCAATCTACAGTCTGTCTTCAGATAACTGTTCAGCCTAGACATGTTTCCTTAACCGTCACATTTCATTAAACACATACATCCACTTCTGCGATCTAGTGTGTCATGATTGATTACTGAACTTGCTGTGTTAATCACATGCAAAGTGATTCAAAGGTAAGTTTGTCTTTAGCTGTTAAACTTGAGTCCGTTTTCTGTTTAAATTTTGTCTATTTGATATATATCTGTTTATCTACCTACTGTTACACCCCCATTCGGAGATAATTCAGGTACACTTATATAACACTTCATTTGATATATTATAATTGTAATTAGTTGTCATCTTAATTTTCTTCTACCATCGTCCGTCATGACGTTGCGTGGCTTCTCTTTTTGACAAGTTTGGTTATTTATTCCACCGTTTTCTGTCACTCATGAAGTCATTCAAAAGTTGGAATTTGATCAGGCTCGAGGTGTGCTTGTTTTACCATGCAGGAGATCCGCGATGTTTTTTCAAATTCTCTGTACTTTGTGTAAACCTTGTTGGGCTACAACTTGAGCATACAGTTCACCAAAACATCGAGACTAAAACTGTTGATCAATTTTCAGAAGATGATTACAGTAGTTTTTGCCTTCGCATTAATGTGATTACATCCACATCTAATCCATGAATTGCCTCCTTTCTTCCAACTATATGATGAGTCGTTATGCTGATGTAATGCTTGTAATCAGGTTTACGAATTGATCGGTCTGAAGATGTCCTTTGCACAGGATTGTCGAATTATTGATCTGTATTTTACCTTTTAAAAACTCGACATCGGTAACTTTTCGTTTTTGTTTCGATAACATTTTTCCATGTGTACTCGTCCATTTAGGGTTTTTCGAGAAATGCAGCATAAAACAAAATGTTGGTTAAAAAGCTCGCTGAAATAGGAGTTATGTCTTGTTTTCTTCTTTTATATATCTATGTAATGTGATTTTGTACAACAAAAACAATATGTTTGTATATTTTATGGGGCTTTAAAGACAATTGAAATTAATTTCCACTTTTTGAAAAAGAAATTGACTTTGTCAGCGACATAACTGTACTTGTGCCATTGCTTTTTTGGTGTTTTAAAAAATATCTGTGTTCATTGTAAGTGCTAATATAGTATCTGTATAATATCTGTAGGCTTATAGTGTTCATGAAGGTTTTAAGTCGTTATAAATATGATACCAAGATAAAATGCAAATATTTACATTTCCGGTATTTGCCGCTGAAATGAACTATACATAAACTACGTTCATTTCTCGATCGTATACGTAGACAGCCTGCGCTTACATTCCTGATTGCTGATTGGATATGTGAACAGAGCCTTTTTTACAACGGACTATTTTATTATTGAACGTAAACATGACGTCAAAATTGGGTCATACAACAGATGGGTTAGGAAAACACTTTTGAAGCAGTCAACGTGGCCGAATACAAACTCTTTTGAAGCATAGATTTACTAGAATTGCATTAGAAGATGACGCTGAATTGAGCGAGCTAGATGTGCGACAATTGCCAACGTTCCCGAAGAAGGGCAACCAGCAAATTCATTACTTCCGCTGTTAACACACCCACCAAACATGCACAGTCAATCGAGCATCATATCATGGCTGATTTGGCAGTGTCGCACTCCATTGAATCCATCCAAGCAATCACAAATTTACCACAGTTGAATGTAAGCAATTGTTCATTTAGCATTTCTTTCTCAAATAAAAATCAACTCCTTTGAAGTTTAGACATAAATTGTTTAACTCGTGACTTTTCCAGCAGATACCACTGTCTCGAAGTACTTTGCGATGTTATAGGTATGTGTTCTTTGTTAAACTTTTTTTACGTTTGTATGCAAACACATTGATATAAATGTGGTCTCAAATACTAATATTTTTTTTAGTTTTTTTTTTTTGTTGTTTTGCAGCTTGGCATTGTGGGCGTGGATTAAATCCAAATAATTTGATCAGGCGCTGAGTAAGCTTTTCGCTCCATCTAACGTCTATGAGAAGTCGGAGGTTTTGTCTTCTTAAGATCCAATAAAAGAAGTTGTAATTATCTATTGTTAGATGAATACGTTCTAACTGAATCTAAGTGTAACGTAAATATAGGGAATGTATAGGGAATGTATCGTTGACTTTTGACATTGATTGGTTGATGGACCGTGTAGGCCCGTTTACAGTATATTGGGAAATTCTTCGGATGCTACTATCCATTAACATTCCAACAACGTAAATCAACCAATGGACGTAACTAATTAGCGATTCATTCCTTATAAGTTCACTTTAATTATTTAAAATTTATATTTATGTATTTTATATTCTAAGTTGAAACCTTAAGTTGTATAAATATTGAATGTCTTCCTGTCATTAAAAAGTAATTGCTTGTTAATTGTTAGCACTAGGCTAAAGATTTCATAAACTAAAGTATTTATTTATATTTTATATTTATAAAATATTATATTACCATAATTATGGTTTTCTTTTAAGGCATAATAACATCTTATGTAGAAGTGTGAAGCTAGGAACAAACTGGTATCAATTTTATGAAAATGTACTTTAACGTATCATGAAAGTCTATTGTTTCAAAAACCTTTTTACCACATCACAAAACTTGTTTTACATTACTTCAATATACACTTTAGCAATTGCAAAATTTAATAATAGCTATTATTAAACACGACGATTGTTAACTTGTTGAGACTGCGTGAATGGTGACGAGTAAAAGTCATATTTCTCAACAGTCGCTGTTGGAACTTTGTTCCCAATGGTACCTTATAAACATAAAGCAAACAGAGCTGTTATTTCTATTTTAGTGGGATTAAGCAGTAGGCACAACTTCGACAGTTCATCGGTCTTTATTTGTATACTATGTGCGATTTATTTTCTAAGCGGTCCTAGTTAACATTAAAAGTATATTGACACTTATAAGTATAAAGACAAAGTAAGTTTTAACGCATATATGTATATAGTCACATGCAATAGCTAACTTGTCATGAATTTTATTTAACATTTAGCATTACTTAGTGACCCTAAAATGTATTACGCTTCTTATCGCGATTGATAAAGTCATGTGAATTGAAACAAACAGTAGGGTGATTTATATATCAGACACGTGATATACCTAGCAGGTCTACATTTAAATGTATTAGGTTGATTTTCCCTAGTACACTTGGATCTTACCTTATCATGATCTAATTTAGAATATATATATTGAAGTTTCGAGTATAAATTTAATCAAGAGGGATTGCATCTGTACCATCTGAACGAGAAACTGTTACAAGTTGGGCTTTAGATCATGTAAACTAATATATCTAGGTTCATTATAACACGTTTATTAAGAAAAAAACGAATAAAGAGTAACCATACATCTTACAAGATAAACTGACTGTAATCTATTTTAGATGTGGTTCTTTTTCAGATAAATGGAAAAAATAACAGCAATTACATTTTGTGCTAACCTTCAAATCTGTTTGCATTAATTGTATTATTAAGGTATTTTTTATTTCATTTTGACTGCAAATATATTATTTAAAAAAGTACATTGCTTTGTGTTGCTTGTCATGAAATGGTCATTAGTACTTTTTGTCAAAAATGTCAAAACTTTAAAGTTTTTTAACAAAAATAAATATTAAGTCAAAGAACACATGGCAATATAAAAAACATTTTAATTATAATTTATATTTTTATTAGATATGAAATAAATACAATGAAATATATGAGTTTATGCAACCAGATTTGAAACTAAGTAAGAGCAAAGTGTTGTCCGTTTTTTTTTTCATTTATCTAAAAGAGTCATGTAGAAGTGTTCGATTTAACTCCTTGACCATATCTTATGTAGACATAGCATTTTTTATTTTATAACATTTTTGTCACTTATAGAGACTGAATGCTCTGATATTTAATCACAGTTGTTATACATAACATAAATAAAATGTGTGTATGTGTTTACTCCAATCAATTAAAGCGTAACTGTTAACTCTAATAACGTATTATCCTAAATAAGAATATATGACAAAGTCAACACATACAGTGTTAATAAATAATTGTTTAACCGAGTGACATAAGCATTCTTTTTAGGACATATTTATAATATATTTACTTAACTTTCTTGTGCTGACAAATTAACAGTTGTAAATTGGTAATAATAAATAATTACAAAATTTTTAATCTTAATGTTTTCTCTTCCACAGGTTTCACAATGACTACAGAACCTAAGATTAAAGAATCATTGTGCAAAAGAGTCCTAGTAGCGGCTATAGATTTTGGAACTACCTACTCGGGTTATGCGTTTTCATTCCGGACAGAGCCTTTCAATCTCAAATCCAATTTAATTTGGAACTCCACAACTGCTAATCAGTCGATGAAAACACCAACGGTTCTTCTTCTAGATGAAAATAAAAAGTTTGTAGCGTTTGGTTATGAAGCAGAGGAAAGATATGAACATTTGGTAGAAGATGGGATACATGGAAAATATTATTATTGCCGAAGGTTCAAAATGTCCTTACACACATCTGTTGTAAGTTTTCTGTGTACATTTGTTCCACTAATCTGCTTACTTTGTGTAACATTCATGAGATATAATTGGGGCTACTATTAGTAAATTTACTGTGCGGTTTAGCAAGATCATTTTGATATATTATGAACGTGCACTGAAACATCAAAAATGGCATATAAGACACATCTCGTTTATACGCATATATGCTGTAAATGTTTTATTTTTTATTCACAACTATTTACAGATAATGGACATAGACTATACAATAAAAGACTTCAATGGCAATGAGGTGGAAGCATTGCTTGTATTTAGCGAATCAATCAAACACCTAAAGGAAAAGGCAGAGGATCAAATCAAGTTAAGGTGATATCTGAATTAAATTACCATAACTATAAATGACCAATTATGATAAATTTATAAGCTGTTGGTTATAGGCCCGTTTCCTTGTTTACAAATGTGTACAAATGCCACAACAACGTGACAATGTCTCAAATTTAATTTGAAACACATATCAAGGACCGTATCTATGATCGTATCGAATAATCTGTAGTCTTTAGCTTGCATGTGTTATTACCTGAGCCATCCAATAAAATCCATTTACAAGAACGGCAAACAAAGCAATTGAACGCGATGACATCATGCGGATAGCTATTTAATATATATACACTAACTGAAATATATGAGAATATCTTAGATGACACAGACTTAAACTGTTTCGTTTGTCTTTAGTTCTGTTCAAAATCATTCAAATGCTTTTTGTTCTTAAAATATTTTAAGTCTATGTCTCCAATGTTCCACACTCGGGTTATGAATAACGTTCACCTTACAGCAATTCTTGCTATGTGTTAACAGAGGCTTCCTAAAGAGCAACATAGGGTCAGACGATGTCGATTGGGTGCTTACTGTTCCGGCAATTTGGACAGATGCAGCGAAGCAAATCATGCGCAGGGCTGCCGAAAAGGTATCGGTGAAAATACTTATCACATTGATAAGAAATCAATGCCAAACTACTCCAAACAAATTAACAGAGTGATGGGTTAATATACCAATAAGCAATTATTCTATCAATTTGTGCTGTTCCGATGTTTACCAAATTAATTAAATAATGTTGTTTTTTTTCTTTGCCTAGGCCAATTCATTTAAAGCGAAATTAAAAAAAATCCACACGAGATTGACTGTGAATATTGTCACCTTTATAGACAGATTAAGATGAAACCGTTATAAACTGTACAGAGTGCATACTCCATCGATTAAAACTGTCCCATCTTCAGGCTGGGATCAAAGATGGCAACCTTAAGATTGCATTAGAACCAGAGGCTGCTTCAATTCTCTATATGCATATGACCTACATAAAGCCAGACAAAGAGAACAATAAGGATCAAATAGACAGAGAATTTCAACACGGTTCCAAGTACCTCATTGTTGATATTGGGGGTAAGTCATTTTAACATATACCCTGTATTTATAACTTATTTTAAAAGTCAAAAGTGAGTAGTGAGAGGCCACAATGATCAAATACGTGATCGTTTAGTAAATAAAGATCTTTTTACATATCAATTGTATTAGCTTATTGCCGTTACTGACATTGGAAAAAACAACATATAATTAATATGAACTTATATTAAAATATGAATATGATTAACTAATTTCTATCGGCTTTTCTGTATGTACGATTGTTTTGTCTACGTCGATTGAGGATGCTTCGAAGGATTTAGTATAGTTAGTTGCAATATTTTGTTCTAGGTGGTACGGTGGACATAACGCTGCATCAGATGGTCAATGAAACATCCCTTCGAGAGCTGGTGCCGCCATGCGGTGGTCATTTGGGCGGGACGACCGTGGACAAGAACTTTGTGAGCCTTCTTGAACGCATTGTCGGTATGATGATTGCTGTTTCCGTAATCAAAAAATAAAGTTAACATATACCGGAAATGCCCAAATGCTCAAACCAAAGTAAATATTACATATTACTAATGTAACGGCGAAGAGAAATTTCTGAACATATATTTCATATAATTTATATTGTCATGTCATCCAATGACAAAGTCGTTTTACCGCCATTTACTGGACGTCATATTCCCGCCATTTACTGAACGTCAAAGAGCATGACGTTATGGCGCGCATCTTTTACGTTGCAGCCCAGCGAACGGACAGTTTGTATTTATAAATCCATGCTGACTCATTTATTTGCCTCTCAGTTCTGTGCGCTGCGTACATTCTTTTAAGTAAGGTGAAATAGTGGTCATCTACGGAGTGCCTGGTTGCGAAAATGACTGCTGGTGGGCGTGTCACTTTTCTGTCGTGAACCATGCAGGTGCTCCTTCATCCTCTAACAGATTTTGCCTTTCTGTTTCTCTAAGGTAAACGACCGATCCACACGTTTCACCCCGTCTTTCGCAATACTTACACAATTGTTAATCCTTTGTGTTGCTTTTGACTTCTCACATTGCGACGCGCTGACAATTTGTAAAAAATGCAAACTGAACCTGTCTGAGAGTGAGATTAATGCGTTTTATGAGCTTCTAATCAACGACAAGATATTTATTCGCCCACCAGACAAGTATTCTAGCATAGTTATTGTAGACAGGGATAAGTGTATTCATGAATTAAAACAGGATATCATGCATTATTCATCCTACTTCAGGTGGCATGGTTGAACAAAGTTATAAAGCTTTCAGGTGAAGAAAATGTACAGTGAGAATGTAATTTCTAAAGATTTACGTCAGTACCTCGATGAAAAGCTAAAAAGGAACTCACAAAAAGAATGCCCCATACCATAACATTTTGAATGGCAGTGGAGCCCCAACAGAAAGACTTGTGGAAGTTGCTGAATTCGAACTGGCTGAGTATGTGTAGGCTTATCCTAGCTTCATCACAGACAGTGGAGATTTTACCAAAAAGCTCAATGAGTTAGATGAACCACTTCTTAATAACTAACTACCTACTTTTCTGTTTTAATGTATGAAAGTTACACCCATTCGTTCCAATGAAAGAATAAATAAAGGCTTGCAATAAAGCAGTGATGTCAAGGTCGTCTTTGTTACCGATTTAGGCAATGTGTTAAAATGATAGAGACTATCCTTGACAACAATGTGTTTAAGTTTAGAACGAAGCAATTCACCCAAAAAAAAGGGGTAGCTATAGGTTCACGACTCGGCAAAATTTTTGACTGTGTCTGTATGAGGAAATGGGACAAATAGCTTTTGACTGTCATTAATAAGCCTAGTTTTTACAAACGATTCATTGATGATGGATTTCGGATCTGAGGTGTCACGAAGGAGGAGCTTGAGGAGTTCGCAAAACATGCTAATAACAAACACAGAAACTCAAAGCGGAACTACGCTACCTTGAGCAACAAATTGATTTCCTGGATACTTTGATCAAGATAGAGAGACAATATTTGCACAGATCTCATCGTCAAGCAAATTGAAAAAGAGCTCTACCTCGAAAATAGGTCGTTCCATCCACCATCTACGAAAAAGGGGTCAGCTTATTGCCTGGGTCTGACAGAGAAGAATCTGTGAAAGTGAGACAGATTACCAGGCACGGAGAAATGAACTGAAATGCAAACTACGAAAGGATACAGTGGCCGGACGATTGAGTCACAACTTGCGCAGCTGATGCCTTAGACAGACAGTCACTTAATGAGAAATGTAAGAATGACAAGCGAAAACCTGATAGAGTACCATTGGGGTTAACTTATTTCAATCTCCTTCCGGATGTTCATAAGATTGTACACAAACATACCAAAGTGTCGTACCGATCGGAGACAGGTGTTTGACCAACCTCCGCTTGTAGCACTTAGAAAGGATATGAACCTATGTGACTCCTTGGTCGATGGTAAGACCTATCCTGCTGTCCGTACCTGTATGCGTATCCCTGCAGAGCCGATTGCAACACGCGTAGCGTTATGTGATGTAACCCAGTAAAAGACACCACTAGACAGAAAGAATTTGGCGTGCCGTATAATATGAATTGCAATAAGCGGAATGGTGTATAAGGTATAAGCTGTGCAAAGTAGGGCTCAATCATTTACGTTGGAAAAACAGAGAGGCAACTGTGTGAGAGGATGATGAACGTGATGTACGACAGAAGAGTGCAAGACCATAAACAGTAATTTTGAACAAAAGAACCGAGAGGCAAATAAATGATTCAAAATGGCTTTGTAAAGAACAATCTGTCCGACTGCTGGGCTGCAACGAAAAATATGTGCACCGTAACGTTATCTTACTTGCGTACAGTAAATGGCGGTACAACGACGTGTCATTAGATGACGTTGACGTCGTTTCCGTGATACACACACACACACACACATATATATATTATATAATATATATATATTATATATATATATATTTATATATATATATATATATATATATATATATATATATATATATATATATATATATATATATATATATATATATATATATATATATATAATGGAATAAACATAAAATATCGATATTTGTTGAATATTAATTATTATATTATTAAATATGGGTGTGGTATTGCACATCTTAACTGTGTTTTAGGTAACGACGTTTTCAAAAGCTTTGCTGAATCGGATACAAGTGGAGTACTTGATTTGTACAGTTGTTTTGAACGCAGTAAGCGGGGTTTCAGAGAATTTCGTAGAGAATCCCCTCAAAATACAAGTACGCGACAGATGCTATATATTCATGGAGCACTTATTGGCATAATGAAGAAAATGTATCCAGATAAAAGCATTGATAATGTGGTTGAGAATGATGCTACATTAAAAGGAAAAGTCACATGGAAAAGAGACAAATTAACGATCAGTTCGGATTTATACGCTAGCTTCTTTGAAACGTGTCTCGAAGGCACAATAAATGAGATTGAGAGAGTCTTCAGGAATTCTACAGATGTCGAAGCAATTCTTCTGGTTGGTGGTTGTGCTGAGTCGCCTCTGATTCAGGAAAGGATAACATCTCGCTTCCCTGACAAGAGAGTACCGGAAGCTGCTGAACTTGCTGTTGTAAAAGGGGCAGTGCTCTATGGACACTTTCCTGACATCATTGTTTCCAGAGTCGCCAGACGATCATATGGCATAAGCGTCTACAGGGATTTTATACCGGGTCAACATCCACAGGACAAACTGACAATCATAGGAACCAGGAGGAAATGCAAGGACGTCTTTGCAGTTCATGTAAAAAAAGGTCAGGAACTTCGTGTGGGCGAAGTGCAATCATCGCAACGCTATACAAGGCTGGAGAGGGAGCAGACGTCTCTCATCTTTGATTTCTTTACTTCGACGTCAGAGAATCCTCAGTATGTCACCGACCGTGGGTGTGAGGAGCTAGGTCAGCTTGAGGTAGAGTTGGAACCATGCTCTGATGGTGTTTTAGTATCACTCAGGTATGGAGGAACAGAGTTAGAAGCAGAGGGTTTAGATGAAGTGACTGGAAATAAAACAAAAGCAATATTTTCCTTCCTTAAAGAAAGAAGATGAGGTAATAAGAAGAAAAACGCAATAGGATGAAAGTTCAAATTATGTAGGTTTTGATGACGTGACTGTGCCACAACTGCTTTACGTGTATTTTAAGTCCTATGCTAAAATGTCGACAGTCTTTTTCGTTAGTTTGATAAATTTATTTGCCTTTTAATGAATAATGCGGAATCTATCAATTCGGGATAGTGCTCGAAAAGACCATAGAACCGCGGTTAAGAGCGGCAGATATATAAATAGATACAGAGAGAGAGACACAGAGAGAGAGAGAGAGTGGGGGACGCAGAGAGGGCAATATAGAGATAATATAATTCTTCACTTTATTAAAGGAAAATGGTTTCAATAAGGTTTTGTGAGCCGACAGAAACAAGTAGAAATTTATATCTATATATACAGCCAAACCTGTGCTTGTGGTCGCGTGTTAATTCAGCATGCTGTAAGCGGCCAGTTTAGGTGTTTAGGTCCTCGTAAGTAATTTGTTCTTTATATCTCGTCTAATCACAAACTTTATACATAATTTACTTCTACAGAAACACTACATGAAATTGGCTTTCAAATTGTAAAAATGTTAGCTCATTTTGTTATTTCAAAAATACGTTGTGTTTCTTCTTCTTTGTTATATATTTGAGAGATAAGATTAAAACAAGCTAATACCAATACAAAACCACAATACGTAAACCCGCGAGGCAGCGGCATTGTGCCTAGCTTAAGGAGCGCGATACCTAAGGCACAAAGGCATTCGCATTGTTAATCACAGCGCTAAGAGGTGCTGTTTGGCTTGTCCCATTTCACCGTGTTACAGATGTGTAAATAACGGTCGTAGTTATTTCGTAGTAAATCAAATGTACAACGCATTGGAAATTGGAAACCAGGCAAGTCTTCAGCTGCAAATAAACGTTTTTTCTTACTGAAATATAGATTAAACATTTGGACAAAAGTAAAAAGGTCAGTAGCATCCGAAAATAGAAACAATTTTATTAAATATTCAATACTTTCCATATGATTTTTCATTTTAACTTAAGTTAGGTCTAAAATAAATGCTCATACATGCTAGCCGATTCGACCAAAGTAAACTGACTTGGATACCCTGTGATCTGAATATAAAATTCCCGAGTGCACCATCACTTAACTCATTTTGTATTTTGATCAGTCACTTAATAGTTAAACCGACAAATGTGAAAAAACAACAACATGGTAACGTCAATTAACTCGAAGATGGTCAATGTACTCGTATCTAAGAACAGACCAATAGATCATATGATTTTACGCAGAAAAGTGTCACACTGTTATTTAAAGTATTCGTCATTATCTGTAAGTAATTGATTAATACTAAGAATATGTAAGACAGCAACACGAAAATTAAATCATATCCAGTTGAATGAGATTAGTAATAAAAACGTATGTGAGAATTTATACTGAAAATAAGCACGTTACGATTCAACAAACGAATATTCCTTATATTGCATATATGTCTTCATTTGTTTTAGAGAAATTATTTCCGATTCCGTTTTAAAAAGAGATATGGAAAATAACGATGTAAGCTTATTGTTGGACGTAACTAGCTCGCAGCTCCTTTAAATGGTTTTGCAATGAAATGTTTCCTAGGTAATGGCAATTTTCTTTCAGGTACGCATGCTTTTTGTAATCGCGTTGTTAGCAAACACGATGCAGACAAGTGTCATTAAGAATTGATGTTATGCCATGATACCGTTGAAAGCTGATAATGATATGCAATTTCCTAAGCCTTCATTATGTAGGATATGTTAGGCCATAGCTATTACATATTTACAGTCAACTGAAAAAGTCAGCTGCAAAAATGCTAATTCATACCATATTAAAATTTGTCCGTTTTGCGTTTTGAAAGTGTCCGGTTAATGCATATTCAAGCGAATAATCAGGGATTGGATGATCACGAATTCGATGTTCAAATGGCGATGAATTTACTTAAATTTCGTTATATAAAATGGTATTTGAATTCTACGGACTTAAGACAACTACTTTGGAATTAGTGACTCTTCACTAAATACATACTGAAGTATCGATTTTTTAAAGACAAAGGGAGACAAACAATGCATAAGGATCAACTCAGGTATATCTCCCTACAATACCTCGCTGAAATAGCTTAACGGGATGGGAATTCTTATGCTAGCAATTTAGATTTACAAAATGTGTAAAATCTCTCAATTTATGAATGGCGTGGGATTATCAAGAATATGAAAAGAGATCCTATATTGGTTACGGTGCTGGATGGTATATTATAAGGCTGAAATGCCTATATAACATAGCTGTAGAGGGTATATAATATCACTCTTAAGGGTATATTATATGGCTCTTGTGCGTATATAATATGATTATAGGGTATGTAGTTTGGCTATAGATGGTAAATAATATGTCTCTAGTGTGTATATTATATGTCTCTAGAGGGTATATAATATGGCTCTAGATTGTATATAATATGCCTTGAGCGTATATAATATGCCTCTAGCTGGTATATAATATGGCTCTGGATGGAATACAATATGACTAGATGATATATAATATGGCTCTAATGCGTATATATTATGGCTCTAGAGGGTATATAATATGGCTCCAGATGCTATATTATATGTAATGACATTTTTAGACATACATAGGCATTTGGGTTAAGTTACCTGACGATTAATCAATATACCTTTTGATAGGAGTTCAGATCATTTGCAAAATACGTACATTGACTGCTGTTCTTTGCCGATGTACAGCTAGTAATTGCATTGCTATTATTTTACAGACTTAAACTTATAAAAACCAAAAGAAAAAACACGCGCGTCCAAGTGTACTTTGTGACGGCATTTTTTCTTACTTTGCCTAGTTGTAATCACCACCATTTGTCATTGTTGATGGTTTCTTGAGGCCAGGAATATGTCATCTCGGGTTCATGTAGAATATAAAATGTCAGAAGTTTAAATGTTAATCCCTATCACTGTCAATGTGAGTCCGTCTCAAGAGTGAGTTATATGAAAAATTCTTATTTTCTGAGTTCTAAGTCCGTTTTAAATTAATATTTTATTGATTTTTTAAATATGCTTATTATATCCATTTTTGTCGCTAATGTATGACGATTTGATGTTCATTTCCTTGCTGTTAAAAATTACACTATTAAATTGTATTCACAGGGGTTTTAGTATAATGACATGTTGTTTGTAGTATAATGATTCATTTCTTTACAATTGTATTTTGTTTTGTTTTCATAAAATATGATTTTGATGAATATTGATGTATTTGATATTTGTGTTTTGTAAAAATGATGAATTGTAGCTATAGGTAATAATATTTCTTGATAATTATGATTTATAATAATATTGTGTATGTTAATCTTATTATGATTAAGATAGATTAATATTTGCAGAGTGGTGATGGTTTTGTGTCAAAGTTTTATTTTATTGACGTATAGAAGATTATAAATAAATAGTAGTTTGCTAAAAGATGAGTGTATCAATGAATAACTATGTTTGTCTTTGATACTTATTACACTGTAGTATTGCTTTAATCATTTCGTCACAAGACGCATAGCATTAGTCATATTATATCAAGGCTACGCGTTGTGATGCACTAACAACGGTCAAACACATATTGAACATTCTTTATCTCTTTATATGTTATGACTTTATTATATGAGTAGCGGCTAGAAATGATGTATTCATCTATTGGTGGCATAATGAAATCGATATAGAGAGTAAATTGTGGCTAAACTAACGTGTGATTATCGTTTGTTTTGGACCTACACATTCCTGTATCGATTCATCATATCATGGAACTAGTTCCGTGAGAGTAGCAATATATTTCACCAGCTTAGCTCTTTTACGCTCAATATTTTCGCATTCTATTGCCAATGTGTCATGTGCCTTCAATAATAAGGCATAAAGTGATTGCTAGATTGCTATGAATTCACTTCTCCTTGCTTGCATTCATGTCGAGCGCTATAATATAAGTTAAGTACTTTTTCCAAACTTGACCAGCTCTCATCTAATTGTCGTATGTTAGCTGGTAATAAAGAGATTATAACAGCATAACTATAAACAAAATGTAAGAAAAGTCTCAGTGCATGTTGTTCTAATATTTTTCTACTCCTCTTTTTCATTCTAAGTCTGACTAATGTCAATTTATCCATTAACCTTCAGCATGCCATCCTCAATGTTAATATGATGCAGCCTAAAAGTAATGCTAATCTCAGTGGGCGATCGAAGGAATACGTGTTGCCCAGATTGCAGACAAGGTCTTACGGAGACATGAGCCACTATTCCTGCATAACCTACCACTAGGATCATTAATGTTACCAAACCTTTATTGCTATCTTTACGAGAATTTATAGACACTGTCTACATTCTGATTACATGCCGTCGAAATTTTAAAGAAAAATGTTTCAAATTATATATATAATATCCCATGTTTTGGATCTGTGTTTAAGCCACATGGCTTAAGATTAAATTTGGATCCGCCAGATGCGGATTTAGAATTTTCAACATATTATTGTTATGCTGTATTATCTGTCAACAAGATCATCCAGGCACAAGCCATGGTACTGGTGATTACAACATTGTTCTAGCATTAGTTTTTTTTTGTTTACTTAGTGTTGTCATTGTTCACACTACATCTTGTCACCTTTAAAGAGGCATGTAATTCTATATAAATATAACTGTAAGAAAGATGGAACTTTTCTTTCAAGAGATAGACATTCGTATCTGGCTTCACGTGTATACAAGATAACATATTTTGGCACGCTTCAGCAAAATGTGTAGGTATATCCAAATCGCCAAGGAAACAGTTTAAGCTAGACAGACTCTCTTGCAATGGCTATGGAGTCTTTGGAATCTAGGGGATATCATTTTCAGAATTGTATATACCCGCGGAAGGCGAAAATCTTTAAGAGCTGAAACATAATAGCTATATAACATGATCACTAACAACCAATCCAGAGAAACGTATAAATCTAAATCACTTTGCCCTCGACAGAAAAGAACTCACCTGTGAAATATGTTCTTGTGTGATAACTCTATCATTTTTTTTTAACCTTGTTCATTTTATACTTGTTTCTCACGGATTAAGTAGAAACCGTGACGTAAAATGCTGTGAACATTATGAATAAATACTACCTAAAATAACTCAACAACTGTGAAGAAATGTGCGTTCAAAAAGTTTGTAGAAGAATATTTTTTCTACTTAAAGGTTTCAACTTGATATATTTTGGGTACAATTCTAACAAAGATATAAACTTAATATATAATCAATTTCCGAGTGTTCTGAATTGCACATTTAAGAACTGTTGACTATAGCAGGGCTGGAAAAATACGCTAGCCCGACGTCCCGGACTAGTCAACATGTAGTTTCGGGCTAGTGACCATTGGTCATTAAATTAGTCCTGGGCTAGTCATTAAATAGACGGCCGGACAAGTGACAATACACAGCGGTACCTAATTAGCGATGCAACCAATCAAGCTATCGCTTGGGGCGTTTTATCAACACCACGTAATGGCTTCGCATAGACAATTCAAACGCATCCCAAAACAGCCAATCACGACGCGCGATACATCAACGCTTAACATGATCGGCCAGTCAATGTGTAGGTGACAAATAACGGCATTAATACTGCATATTGAAGTACATGTGATAAGTGATAATTGATTCGCGAACTTTTTAAACTCGGCACGCGAAGAGTAAAGGGATTAGAGCCAGGTACTTTCATTGTCATATCTGAATACAATAGCCCAATTAAACAATACTCGATGCCAATTAAGGTGGGTATAAGGTATATCTTGGTACGATTCAGTTGTTAAAAAAGCAAACCTGTCATGCCTTACCATGGTGTAATGTCAGAATACTGTAAATATGTTATGGAGACAAAGTAGTTGTATAAGTGAGTAACATAAAGTGTACAAGTGTATTGGCCCAACATTTACGTGTCAGGGTCAGGATGATTAAAATTTGACATTGTTACAAAAACAATGTACACGTAATGTATTTTCTTTATAAAATCAGAACATTGCAAGAGCTATTTAATCAGTTGTAATTTATTTATTCTTTACTTTTGTGTTAGATTATATGCTGTTTTACAGACCAAAATAAAACAAAAACTTGTTTATACCTTGTTTGTTAGTTATATATATGACAAATTAGTGTCCATTTATTGAAAATGATGCACATTTTCGGACAAGTTATCTTTGTCCTGGTTACTAGTCCGGGACTAGTCATGAAAAAGAAAATTTTTCCAGCCCTGCTATAGGCAACATCTTAAACATGTTAATCTACTGTTTAAAGTTCGTCAGATCTTATTTCCGTCAACTTACGATCAAGCAAAATTTGAACTTCTAACATTGAAACATAAGCCGAGAATGACAATATTTTGGAATTCTATCTTCCAAAATACAGTTGAACATTGTTATGACAAACTTGCCTGAGATAAAATTCCGCTTGACTTAAACTATTTTAAGTCCCATTTTGTTTACTTCTTTGAGCATATAAAACGCATAATACAAACTCGCTTGAGCTGAATTCCCCCTTTAGTCAAAGTGACTGCTGGGCCCCTGATCATGTTTTCTTTACTAATCCGACTCGCTTGACTCGAAGATAAAAGCTTGACAAAGTATGAACGTGACGTCATAGATCAATTAACATTGGCTTCCCACGTGCACAAGCCCGTAAGGAGGTTGATGATAAAATGGTTAGGATTTTATGCCAATTAAGGCAGTTTGCTGAATGGAATTCGATCAGTTATTAGTCTTTAGCCTGGGTAAGGGCAATTAAAGATGACACCATATTGTTTTAGGGTAGCGTGATTGTGTGACAATACTGAACATGTATTTCATACATGTAAATCTATTTCATTTAACATTGAATGCAAATAGCTGTTTTAATATATCTGTTGTAATAAAGAGATAAAATTAAAACATTTTTTCTTTTTATTTGAATATTAATATTTAGCTAAAATACATACAATTAAACACATAGGAAATGTATACAATTAGGGATATAAGGGGTATACAAAACATGTAGTTAAAAATCTTACAATTCACTTATCATACACATTCTAGCATAAAATCTGATATCTCAAAGTTCTTTTAAGTCAAAGAATGTTGCCAGGTCCCAGTCCAATTTACGGTCTCGGTCCCGATCCACAAAATGATCAAAACGTCATCATTTAAAACATTTGTCGGGGATGACAATATTTTGGAATTCTCGCTGAAATTTGCACAAGGAATTGGTGAAAAGTTTTCATTATAAGTGTAATTTCTTACGAAAGTATAGCTTAATATACTTAGACTTAGATGTATAATATACTTGTAAACTTAATATAGGAAAATATCGGTCTTCGCGTGGATTTTTGACCTGTTCTATACAAAAAAAGTATTTAGATAATCTTAGACTATGGATCCAAAGAACATCAACAACTACAAAAATGCCCATTAATGTTTATTATAAATGAAGGTAATTTTTTCTATAGTATAGTTCTTTATAAAGTAGTAAAGTAAGTGTAGAATATTTAAATCTTGCTTTGTTCTTTAGAGAACGGTTCATGAATGATCTGTTATAGAAACGACACTGTTATAAAGCAAATTGTGGATTATTCTAAATTTTGTTTTTGTTTTTTGGAATACAACTCAGCGAGCATTTATGATCTTTATAGCGATATCCAGCTATTTTTTATGGAGGAAGACCCCAAACAATATTTGGGTAGAACCACCGACGCAGCGCTGGTCAGCTGGAAGACCTTCCCACATGAACAGGACTCGAACCCAGGTGGTGAGAGGCTGAGCGGTCAGAGGAGTTACAAGTCGGCGACTCTACCACTACGCCACGGGCGACTCTTTATTCTAAATTGAAGTATAGGCTATACAAGGTAAGACATAAGACGTGAAATTGTTTTGCCCATGTAAAATGTATTTATGCAGAGTATACATGTCTTTAAGGACCCGCCTATGCAAAAATAGCATATGCTTACTTCAGTCTTAATCAAATAGCTTATAGAGTTGTAAAAGCGATGTTATTGTTGTTGTTTTTTCACCATCTTCATTGCTTTTCATAATTATGAGCAACCAAATTTTAAAAGTTTTATCCTTATACAAGAATAATTACTTGTTGACTGGTAATTCCGAAATATTAAGACCGTATCAAACAAACATATGGGTAAACAAACGTGTGTTAAGTACGTTTAAGTACATTAGTTCTGACATGTAATAGGTAATGCTAGTTTCTCTACCTCGATAGGAGTTTGAATGAACCATCGTTTTGATAAACAATTGTGCGTATGCGTTTGTGCGTGCGCGTGTGTTTATGTGCGTATGTGTATGCGGGCGTGCGTGTGTATGCACGTGCGCATCTATGGAGCAGTTGTTTGTGTACGTTTGTAGAGAAAGGCAAAGAAGGTAAAGAGAAATACAGCGGGAGTGGGGAATGAGATTAGCTCAGATAGTGAAGAGAACCTACGATAACTTTGATAACGGGCTAGAAAGCCGTCTACAGTCTGCTCTTAGATTAGGTGTCTGTTCAGATTGTTCTTACACGTCAAATTTAATAAAACAATTACATAAGCTTCTGCAAATTAGTGCGTCAGGCTTGATTAATCAACTGATGTTTATATTCTGGTTTTGAGCTTGTGTTTACCACAGGCAACGTGAATCAAAGGTTAGTTATTCTTTAGATGTTGAACTTCGGCACTCTTTGTGTTTAAAATTTTGTCTATTGGATAACTAACTACCTACACAGGTGTTCGATCGTCCGTCGGTATTGTTCGCTTCCTTTAAATTTCTGCAGCCCCTTGAGAAACAAAATCTGACAGTGTTGATTTATCTTTTTTACTATTCGGCAACGCATCGTTGTATTTTTTGCGTATGCAAGAGAGGTTTCAAGGTACCCTTGGTGTAATGTCCCTCCCGCCTTGAAACTGTGTGTCTTGTTTGTTTGTGTATTGTGTTGATCGTCCCACCAACAGAATTTCAGTTATCTGGAGACGGTGTCCACTTGTAGCAGATATAGTGCTGCCTTTACTGTGTATAGCATGCAATGTTGAAACGGTGTGTCGTGTTTCTTTTGCACTCATATTTCCTAGACGTTGCTATTTCTTCTATATGCTTTTAGTGGGACGTTTGGAAAGATTTCCTCCCACCGCACCACCTCCCCACCACCCGTTTGATGCGATGTAAGCAGCTTTTATATCTATTTGCGGCGAATATGGTCGACGTTCGGCAATTCACCTGAGGATGGAAGGACAAATGACACCAATGATACTTTTGTTACGACCTCTCTGCACTTTCTGTTAACCATCTCGGCCTACTTCATCGCATGGTTAAGAAGTTGCTTATAATCATTTTTGCTCATTCCCCGCGCATTCTTCCATTAACGACTTAACAAAATAACTCGATACCTTTGTCCTTGGCAATTAATTTTTGTTTGTCTATCTTGCTGAATTTTGTAAAAAAGCAATATGTTTTGAATATCTCAATACAAAAGTATGATATAAAATATTTTGTAAACACAACATTTTCCTTGCCTCTCTCAAGTTTATAATTTTTTAATGTCACTTTGATGCTTAGTTTCCCAACGCAGCACACTTCATTTATTTACACCATATCATCTTGTCATTATACAAAGACTAGTGCAACATTTGCCACACTTGTCAATTAACATTAACTTAATCGAGTGCCTTAAATACATCCCCAAATCAAAGAGTGTATTGTTTGGCTTGCCAACCTTTTAAAAATAGTCAAAGGAAACGTTGTTCCCGGTCCGACTTTCTATAGATAAATTAAATTGAGCTTTTAAGTGAGATTAAACAAGAATAACTTCGTGAGTTCATCGGTCTATATTTGTAAACTACAAGCCATTCTCCAATTTAAACGATCTAGTTACAATAAGTCACTTTGAAATGCTACCAGTTGGTATCGAGGTATTTATTTCATGTAAAAACTGACGTGTGCATGTTGCCACTAATGAATATAAGGACAAAATAAGGCTAAATACATGTATATAGTCACATGCAATACTGTAACTTATTCTGTGATTAAAATAACATTTAAAAACTACTTAGTGACCCTAAAATGTACTACGCTGCTTATTGCGACTGACAAACACATATGTGAATCCAGTAGGGTGATTTATACACAAGACAACGTGACATACCTAGCATAGCAGGTGTCTTTACTTTTTTGGTTGATTTCTCTGGGTATACTTAAGGAATAGATTTTTAGCTTTCAGGATTCAAATCAGAAATGTCATGATTTTAAGTACAATTTCAATCTCGAGTGATAACATGTACCATCTGAACAGGTAGATGTTATAAATTGTGCATTAGATCACGAACATTTTTATTTTAATCGCTACCCATAAAACATGAGTTCGCTTTTATCAGTTAACGCACGACTGTTAAATGTAATATCATTATTTTCTAATTCAATACATACAGTGTTTATAGATAATTGTCTAACCTAGTGGCCTAAACATTTCGAACGGTTTGAGATATATTTACAGTATATTTGCTCAACTTTATTGTGCTGACAAATTAACAATTTAAATTGATACACAGTTATCACAATGACTACAGAACGTATGATTAAAGAATCTTTGTGCCAAAGAGTTCTAGTGGCCGCCATAGATCTCGGAACTACCTACTCGGGATATGCGTTTTCATTGCGGAGAGAGCCTTTCGGCATCAAAGTCAGATTAACTTTGAACCACCCCGCGGCTCTTCATTCGGGGATATCAACAACGGTTCTTCTTCTAGATGAATATAAAAAGTTTGTAGCGTTTGGTTATGAAGCAGAGAAAAGATATGACCAGTTGGTAAAAGATGGGACGCATGGAAAATATTATTATTGCCGAAGGTTCAAAATGTCATTACACACATCTGTTGTAAGTTTTCTGTGTTCATTTGTTCTTTTAACCTGTTTATTTTTGTAACATTCATGAGATATATATGGGGCTCTTATTAGTGACTTTACTGTGTGATTTATCAGGATCATTTGGATATATTATTTACATGCATTGACACAACAAAGATGACATCTCGTTTATATATATATATATATATATATATATATATATATATATATATATATATATATATGCTGTAAATGTTTTATTTTTTATTCACAACTATTTTGCAGATAATGGACAAAAACTATACAATTAAAGTCTTCAATGGCAAAGAAGTGGAGGCATTGAGTGTATTTAGCGAATCAATCAAATATCTAAAGAACCATGCAGAGGAGCCTATAAATAAAAGGTGATATCTGAAACAAATTACCATAATGATAAATATACAATTTGAAGCTTTCATATGAAAAACATTTACGTGCCACACACTTAAAGGTAAAACGTCTCGTTTGCTCTATTTTTTCAACATCATTTCTATATTATTTGTTCTTAATGTATTTCTGCTAGATTGTATTGTTATAATGTTCTGGTTATTAATATCGTTCACCTTTCAGCAGTTCTTGCTATGTGTTAATATAATCTACGACATTGAGTGGGTAATTACTGTTCCGGCAATGTGGACAGATGCTGGAAAGCAATTCATGCGCAAGGCAGCCGAAAAGGTATTGATTGAAGTATGGCTTTAAAATAAAACCAGGCTCTTCAAGTTGATGACGCTATGGGTTATTATATATATATATGGGTTAATAATCCCTGAACTTACTGAGTGTTTACATATCTGTACCCCTACACATGACCGACTCTTCCGGTTTTCATCTAAGTTTAAATGTGTATTTTTGTTTCTTGCCTTTTCTGTAAAAATGGCATATAAAACAAAAGGTGTACACGCGATTGACGGTTACTCGTGATGAATAGTGTCATTTATGTAAACATATTCAGTTGACACCGTTTACTGTACATAGTGTAGAATAATCTCCATGTATTTTAATTGTTCCTTCTTCAGGCTGGGATCAAGGATGAACAACTAAAGATTGCCTTAGAACCAGAAGCTGCTTTATGTCTCTATACGCATATGAAGTGCATAGAGACAAACACAACGATCAATCAGGACCAAACAGACAGAGGATTTCAACATGATGCCAAATACCTCGTTGTTGATATGGGAGGTTAGTCACGCATTTTAATATATACAACTTCCTATATTATTCAAGTTGTTTACAAAGTTTAAAGTGATAATGTGGAGGCCATAAGGATTAATAATATGATGGTTAAAACTTTTTTTTTCTTGCAATTATATTATATAATTATAATTATATTTCCTAATTGCCGCTATTGACATTGAAATAATATAACCATATTTTAATATGAATATGATTTATTGTATTTTGTTTGGGATTCCTTTTCTGTATGCGCGATTGTGTTGTCTACGGCGGTTGTGATAATGATGCGTAGAAGGATTTTGTTGTTACAATATATTAGATGAGAATGTGGAAATAGCGCTGCATCAAGTGGTGGATTAAACATCCCTTCGAGAGCTGGTGCCGCCATGCGGTGGTCATTGGGCCAGGGCGACCGAGGACGATAACTATGCTAGATTTCTTGAAAGCATTGTAGGTAAGATGGCTGGTGTTTTCGTAATTAACCCTTTACTCAGTAAACATATGCAGGAAACGTTCAAACCAAAGTCAATATTACTATTACTACTAACGTTATTGGAAGAAAAGAAATTCATATTAGTTACAGTTTCTCAATGAACATCATGGTATCAATATATGTTAAATATAAAGTACCGTATTATTAATCATTGGTGAGGTAATGTTCTTCTTAATCGTGTTTTAGGTAAAAATGTCTTCAATAGTCTTGTTGAAGAGGATCCGGATTTCCTAAACTATTTGTATCGAGACTTTGCAATTACTAAGTGGGCGTTTGGACGCAAATGCAACAATTTACAAGATAATATCAAAACGAAAACGAGAATACGTGTTGGTTGTTCATTCGCTGAAAAAATGAGAGAAATGTACCCAGACAAAAACATTGATGATGTGATCGAAAAAGACGAAATATTAAAAGGAAAAGTCAAGTGGAAAAGGGACATAATAACGATCAATTCGGATTCTTTGCAAGCTTCTTTGAAACTTGTCTCAAAGGCACAATAAACGAGATTAAGGGAGTATTGAAAGACTGTGCGAATGTCGAAGCAATTCTTCTGTTTGGTATTTGTGCTCAGTGGCCTCTCGTTAACAAAAGGATCAAATCTCAATTCCCTTACAAAAGAGTGATTGTACCTGAAGATGCTGGACTTGCTGTTCTAAAAGGGTCAGTGATTTACGGACACTCTCCCACCAAAATTGTTTCTAGAGTGGCCAGACACTCATACGGCATACGCGTCTACAGAAAGTTTCTACCGGGTCAACACCCAGAGGACAAACCGGTAGTCATTGAAACCAAGAGGAAATGCAAGGACGTCTTTGCCGTTCATGTAAAGAAAGGTCAGGAACTTCGAGTGGGCGAAGTTCAATCATCGCAGCGCTACACAAGACTAAGTCCGGCTCAGAAGTCTCTCATCTTTGATTTCTTTTCTTCGACGTCGGAGAATCCTCAGTATGTCACCGATCATGGTTGTGAGGAGCTAGGTCAGCTTGACGTAGAGTTTGATTCACGCTCTAAATGTGTTGTAATATCAATCAAGTATGGAGAAACAGAAATGAAAGTAGATGGTTTAGATGAAGTGACGGGGAAAGAACAACAGCAATATTTAAGTTCCTTAAAGAAAGAGATGAAAGGTGAAAATCAGTGAGATTTGATGACGTTACTGAACAACAGTCGCTGTATATTCAGTCCAAGACTAAAGCAATACTAGTTTATTTCGGTATGTGACTTTGGTCTGTTTTTGGCCCTACACATTCTTGTATCGATTCATCATGACATTAATTGGTAATACACGGAGAGTTGCATTAGATTTTAGAAAGCTTAGTTCATGCTCTTTTACGCTCGATATTTTAGTATTCTTTTACATGTACGTTCTGTCCCATCATTTTATGCTTTGCGCAAGCAAGTCATATATTCAATTTCCTAGTATTAGTTGTAGACTTATGTAACATTTTAGCGTTCCCATTTGTGTATGATGGATGCAGTGATTGTTCTATGTTTGCTTTGCTTTCCGGCATTACCGTATGCCATAAAGTACACTATACTTACACGAGCAACACATTATTCTAACTAATTGTCCCATAATAGATGATAATAAACGGGATATGATATATGTGTACGTTATTTACATCTGTAATATATTCCTCCATTTCACTCCCAGCCTTTTTCCAGACCTATGTTATTCATTAACATCCAATACAAGTATGTTGAATCTGTGGCAGCCCAATTATTATGCTTAGAGAGTAGGCGATTGGTAAAGTACGTGATGTCTAGATCGCAGATATAGTGTTAGGGAGACGTGGACAACACCTAACCAACAAGAAGCACCATTTATGAACACTATTTAAAAATATTTTATTTTAACTGATTATATGTCCTCAAAAATTAAAAAAAAAAAATCCAATTATATACTGATGGAAAATCGCATATTCTATGTTGCTGGACTTAGTTTATAAATCATATGAGCATAAGTTTGGATAAGGAAAATGCCAATTAAGAATTCTCAACATATTTTTGTTGCCGTTACTCTGTACACAGATGGAATCTTAGGAAACCACGGGATTGCAATATAAGAACGCACCGTTAATGCATGTACACTAACGCCCAAAGTTTAGACACTTTAATGATAAAATGAAATAACCCATATCTCTCGTTTTCTGTTATCTTTATGTAAAAATTATACCCACAACCAAATTAACTATAATAATAGATAAACAAATATAGAATAAACATTAAAAACGAGCGCTGTTTACAGAATTGTGACATGTATTTTGTCAGGGTTATAAAAATCCGCAAAACAAACTTTCCCTATGTGCAGATTTAAGTGAGCATTCCATATATAGGCGTTGGGCATCGGCGCGTCCTCAGTAACCTATACTGGAAACTCATTCTATACATAGCGTGACGTCACTACGTTTAAGTCATCTCTATACTACGACTCATAACTCACCCAAAATTTGAGATTTGTGCCTACATAAAAAATAGTTCCGCGTAGGAAATACGTTCGATTATAATATTCATTGAATTAAGATAAATGACTAAACAACCATATTCTAAGGCCTTATTCTATGTCCAGAAACTTTTAAAGTCTTGATATTTATAGATAAATGGAAAAAAATACGATGAGCAAGTTTTGCTACTTTCGCTTTCGTTAAACAGTAATATGTCCATTATACATAGCGTGTGACGTCACTAGGTTAAAGTCTGGACCGTTTACAAATCTTAGTTCAAAATTTTTGCACGAAACATATTTTAACTATTAGAATGTATAAAAAATGCCAAAATAATCTGTTGTATACCTCTTCGTACTTGTTTTGTTCATTTTAGTAATCACTTCCGTATTCATAACAGCCATGTTGAAGAACTTCTTTACCCACAATACACCGAGTGCAATCACACAGGTCATTTTGACCGTGTGTTGACACAACGCTGGAAACTTGCTACCTCGGGTATGTATATCTCGCCTAAACTATGATTATTTTAGCGAACAATTTTTTCTTGTAAAATATCCGATTGATCAAAGGGAAGCAACGATGATTTTTCATAAAGATTGTAATAACTTATTATTCTCCCTTTAAAAAATGTTCCTTAATTTTTATATTGTCAAGCATTGGATAAAAATAATTTGAATTCCTTTAGGTGCATGCCCTTTTTTCAGAAGTTTTAGTATAATTAACTTATTGTATACTTATTTGATTTAAAACTGTTAAAGTCACGTTCTATAACTCTGGTTTATGTTAGAATACTCTTCTTTTAGAAACAACATTAATTGACATCATTGTGACATCATGACGTCATCTACTTCCCTAGCAACGTCATGAGTATTTTATCTGTGTGAATCATATTGTGTAGTAATAATAAAGTGCAAATTATCCAGTGGTGTTGGCGTATATTATCTGGTGTTGGTGTTAACAAAAACCTACGGAGGTTTTTTAGTAAATTAATTAAAATATACAAATATGTTACAGTGGTATATATTCAATGATGTACACTTCCATAACACCCAATAAACTTGTTCAAGTATATATTCGATTTTAATGGTATATTTTCTAATGTGTGTCTTTAGTTTAAATGTGCCAGATCTATAATATACAATTATGTAAAGTTGGTAAATGTTCAATAATAAAGAAGTCTTCTGCAACACTACATACTGTTTATCAAATACAATTTTAAATTTTCTATTGTATATGTTTGTACTATTATTATGGCTATTATAGCTAATCTTTATCTTTTTGTAACGTAGTTTAGGAAGATATTGACTTTAAGTTATTTAATTGGAAGGGTGAATGGCTTTGTCAGCGATGTGTCACTGTATTTAGGTATGTACTTATGCACTTGTTCAATTATATTTACTTAACACTTGAAAGATGTAAACTAATCATTGTTGTTATAAATTCCTTGCAACAATGTTTTTATGTATATATATACATACATACATGCATACGTGCATTACATACATTACATACATTACATACATTACATACATTACATACATTACATACATTATATACATTACATATATACATACATACACGCACACACACACACACAAATACATACCTACATACATATATACATAAGGCAGTGGACTAAAAGCCAATTGCAAATCAAGTGTTACTACAACACCCTAGTACACACATTAATATGTTTGATGACCATATCCGACCTGATTTTATAGCAGGTTAAAATTGTCTCATTTGTTAGAAGAGCTTTCAATATGGCCGTTTAAAAAACAACTTTTAGCAAGAAAGCCTTTAATTGCGTTCATTGAAAGCATTGCCTCACAACTGCATAGCTATTGCTTACATCGTGGAATTAACAAAAAAACTGTCTATAACCAACCAGTATAAACAAGGATAAATAGCTATAAATGTTTTTATAAAGTAGATGCGCCCACGAAAAGCTTTGATGACTTATGGAAGGTCCATTAAAGGTTAACCAATAGTGAACCAATATTTAACTGAACATTGCTCCCACCTTATTGCTAGGAAATGTATAATAACCGTTACAATAATCGTGACTTATTAACACTTAAACAGCAGTTTGACTATGCAACAAAGTTTCGACAAGAAAATTGATATGTTAGTTAAAGATATGAATAACGTTTTGTTTCATTCTAGGTTCTACCTTCACATTCATATACAGGTATATGCTATTTTGGTGTCCAAATAAAGGGAAGTAATCCAATTACGATAAATATGATCCAACTTTCGTTTTGCTAGTTATAATTATTCATTTTGTAAAATCAAATCGTTCAACTCAGTTTAGTAAGCAATTGACTTAAACCTAATTGATTGAAAGGGTGAATGGCTTTATCAGCAATGTGAGCGTACCTTTGTCGATGTATTGAGGTAAGAAGTTATAAACTTGTTCAATGATAATTATTTGACACTTGAAAGATGTAAAATATTCATTGTTGTACTTGATTCCTTGCAAATATACATATATGTACAATTCAAATTATAAAAACATATATTTAATATATAATTTGAATTTTACAAATAATGCATGATCATGAAAACTAAAGAAGTGTATATAATAGTTTATCTTACAAGTGGAAAGCATTCGACATGAATCTTATAATTATTTTACTTATTGAAAAGTCTGACAGCCATGACATGACCGTAAGTAAGAAGATAGGGTCTTTTTAAGCAAGCATAAATGTTTGTTGTTTCGTAATAATTAGCCTTATTAATCGTCAGTTTATGCAACAGGTTATGCTGGTTTTAAAAAAAAAACTTAGCTTATATATTCTTCAGAAAGTCTTTATTGTACTTGTATACTCAAACACCTTTTTTTCAGTTTGGTTGAACTGTCATACAATAACATGCTTAACTGATTACAGAAAATGATTTCACTACACCTTTTCCATTTAACAACTCAGGCCTGGGGTTTAAATTACCCTTGACTTTGTGCCAAGATCGACACCCTTTATCTACAATCAATGCAAAAGGATCAATTCAAGTATATCTCACAACAATGCCTCGCTGAAATAGCTTTACGGGATAAGATTTCTTGTGCTAGCAATTTAGATAAATAAAATGGGTAAAGTTTTTCCTTTTACGCATGCCTCTATATTTACTTATCAACAATATTAAAAAAAATCCTATAATGGCTACGGTTTTCAATTTGGCTCTAGAAGGTAAATAATATGGCTTTTGAGGGTATGTAATATGTCTCTAGTGCGTATATAATATGGCTCTGGAGGTTACATAATATGACTCTATAGGGTATATAATATGACTCCAGAGGGCATATAATATGGCTCTAGAGGGTATATAATATGCCTCTAGAGGGCATATAATATGGCTCTAGAGGGTATATAATATGATTCTAGAGGGTATATAATATGACTCCAGAGGGCATATAATATGACTCTAGAGGGTATATAATATGGCTCTAGAGGGTATATAATATGCCTCTAGAGGGCATATAATATGGCTCTAGAGGGTATATAATATGCCTCCAGAGGGCATATAATATGGCTCTAGAGGGTATATAATATGGCTCTAGAGGGTATATAATATGAGTCTAGAGGGTATATAATATGACTCTAGATGGTTATAATATGACTCTAGAGGGTGTAAGTAAAATTAATTTCATCAAAGTGAGACAAGTAACAGTAAGCACCAGCATCGGGAGTTTAAATTGATCAAATGAACTTATATACAGGCAAAATAACTAGTAATATAATAAATTATAACATATGTTCAATATGTACAGCAGACAAAAACCTCGACAATTTAAAAGTTGCAAATGAGAAAAAAGTTTGAAATAAAACAGCCCAAGCATGGAAATATAATAAGAACTATTCATACAATTCAAATTAAACAATTAAAACAGAACAATTAAAGGGGTCAGAAAAAAACGAATTAAGAAAAGAAAAAAAAACAAATAAATAAAAAAGAAATAAAGAACATATAAAGAAATAAATTAAGAAATTGATATGAAGCAATTAACGACTCTTGACAAAGAACCAAGAAAAAAAGTAACGAATGGTGGACTTAGTAAAAGCAATATAGTTGAATGAATATATAAATTGAAAAGGTCAATGCAAATAGTTTAAATCAATACGATAGAAAATAGAGACATAACAAAATATAATTAAATTGCTAAAAATGCATTTCTCAATCTACAGATCTTACTCATACTCCTGAAAGAAAAAAAGGAAACAAAATGCGATTTGAAAGAAAGAAAAAATGAAAGAAAGAAAGAATAAAGTTAGGAAGCAAAAGAGGTGTTCAAAAGATACAGTTAAACGTTATATTAAAAACGTAAATACTGACAATTACAGCAACTACAAAGTCGTTTACTGTTGTTTTGTTTTTTGTTACCATTACCATAGTTCAATTTACTGTATGTTTCTTAAATCCGTTGTGTATCGCAACGTGGTGATGTGAAAATGGTTCATAGTTCTTAGGGACGTTGACCATATTTTAGCAACAAAACGGCAACAATTGGAATTGGTTGATCAATAACTGTTTTCTGTAATAACTTAATAGATAAATTAGAAAAGGCCCTCTAAGAACTACCACATATATTTAAATCTAAGCTACCTCTAGACAAATGCAAACGGGGTAAATGTAAAAGTGTTAAAACACAGAGACGAAACATAGCACACAAAGAGGAAACCCAGCAGTTACCAGCATAAATACGTACCTAGTTGCAAATTATTTCACTTGGTGTGGCATAATAGTTGACAGAGAGAGGGACACATTGGACATATTATTCAAAATGTCATTGAACATATCTGTCTTACGTTTTCTGTACATTCTATTGTTTATCCTGTAATGCATAGCAAAATTCATTAGATACATGAATTGTTTTCCTGGCCTCTTACTTACACAAGTTTTGCTGAAGAGGATTAAAATTCATTAACTGATAAGTACAGAGAATTTGAAGATAAGGATAGTTCTTTAAGAAAGCAAAGATTTTCTTAACCATGCGAGTAGGATAACGACTTAATTGCCCGTTCGCTGGAGGAAAGAAAAATGAAACAATACAGTATCCGAAAAAAATATCCGGTCGTGTGCAGTTATGATGTTGTGTGATTTCGCCCGTCCTTCTCAATTGCATTTACTCTATATGGTTTGTATCCGCGTAGTTATTTTTCCAGCTGTTTGATAGTCCGGCGTTGATCGCTTCCATATAACTTATGCAGCCCGCAAAAAAATCTGACAGTGTGTTTTGCACTTTTAAATTCTTAAAGGTGTCCTTGTTTTAATGTCCCTTCTGCCTTATCCACGTATACATACTGTCGGCAGCGTTTGTAAAAAACAGTTCGAACGTATGCGAACATTAAACGGCGTGCTTGCGGGGCATCTAGAACTTCCTCTACCCAACTCCCAACTTTCGATACGGCTTAGGTTTGTCAATCCACGAGAGAAAAAGACAAAGGATGGCACTGTTTGAAATTACCCTTTTTATCTGGCCAACATGTTCTCGTCCTTTCTGTAAACCGTATTGAATTACAGCTTCACACACCAATAACATCGAATATTTAGTTGTCCTTCAAGATTTCGACAGTTATTTACATTAGGACTAAGGCCTTTACATCTCACATATAAGCCGTGCAATGTCTACCCTTCCACTGACTCTATATAGATGTTAACGTTTGTATGTGATGAGTCATTATGCATATGTAAACGCCTTTAAATAGACTTTACGAATAGATCGTTTTTTTTTCACAGCAGGATTGTCAAAGTATTGATCGGCATTTTACCTTTTAAAAGAACGACATCAATAAGTTTGGGTATGGTGATAGGTTTAACATTTGATCTGCGCATGCGTCCATTTACGGCTAAGAATACAACAAACACGCTGTCCTTGTCAATGTTAATTGCGATATTTGTAAACAAAACGTTTTAATGAAGCCAATAAGCTATGTTGTTCACCGAAAATTCAACATACAACAAAACAAAACGTTGGTTTCAAGCTCGCTGATCTAGGCATTGTTCTTTCATGTTGTCTTTTGTTTTTTTTTTTGTTTTTGTTCAAATATCCAGTATGGTTTGGATACATAAAGTTGGTATTATTTATATTAATGCTTAACCCTCAACTGATGAAAAAAAATGGCAATTATAACATATTTTATTTCCAATTTTTCACAATGTGTCTGATTACAAATGCGTTCAATATAAAAGTGAAAATATGAATTTATGCTGCAGAAAAAAAGATTATATAAATACCTTATGAAGACACAATTTGTCTCGCATTCCCTAAACTTTATACTTTTTAACTGTGACTTTGATGCTATGCTTTTCAACGCAGCGATCTTTAGCAGTCCTGTTTATTTCATGTCATTCAGTCATGAAGGGAAGTAACTCAAATTGACAGATTAGGGAATGTCTAACTTTCGATTTCATTAGAAGTCCAATATTTCCTTCTTTGTCTTACTGTTTCATAGCTGTTTGTTTACATAAATGCATTTCCACTTCTTGAAATCGCTTTTATCATCAAATAGAGTGTTATTGTGCAATTGCAGTTTGGAGTTATAAGAAATATTTTCTTCTACAGTAAGTGTACATATAAGTGTCTTGGACTTTTCTTAAACCTTAAACTGTCCATATAGTTCTTTAGCCGTCATAACTATAATACTTACGTAATACGAGACTGTTCGCTTTAATTATTTAGAATTAGTGTTTATTTATGTTTTATATATATTCGACGCCGGATCAAAGTACCTGAACATAAATACAACATTCCCTGTAACAAGATTTAAATGTTTAACATGCATTTTTTACAACTTCGATTATTTATATTCTTCTTTGAACATTTTAACTATGCATTTTTTTGCATGTGAATGATAGTAAACGTATCCTATGGCCATGAGACTTTCGATCTAAATTTAACTTTCTGAACATGCTGTTATATTATGACATAATTGTTTTGTATGCCACCTTAGTATGTTTGTACTCTGTAAACAAAGGCTGGTACAACCCGTTTCATTTATTATTTACTTGATCGATGCCGAAAAATATTCCCGTATCAAAGGGTTTATTGTTTGGATGAACAAGGTTTGTTACTGGCATAGACAAGCTTCGCACAGATGTGTGCAATGTGACATTGACTAATCGATATATGGTAACGACGTTAAACACGGCAATAACAGAAAATGTCAATTCCGGTAACAACTCAACCTTTTAAATACCACAAAACTAATCAAAACTACAATTTTCGACATTTGTCAATAAGCATACCTGACATTATGAATATAACGTATATACATAAGCAAACCTTCAAGCGTATTGAGATGGACTTTGAATAGCAACATTTGTGGTAAAAGTTATGGAATTTATATTTTCCAGATAACTGTTTTTAGGTTTGCCTATGTATTAAAGGTATACATATCATAAATAAGTTCATTACTAGTTAATTGTTACAGCAATGCTAAAGATGTCGCACATTGAGGCAGACAATTTCAAAAATATATTCATGTACTTAATGTATAACAATAAAGGTATAAAAGCAACTTATGTTGATTTGTGCAACAGATCATAAACTGTCCTGAATTTTATGTTAAGTTACTTTAATAAATGATAAAAATCAATGGTCTCAACAAATCTCCTGACCACGACACAAATTTTTCTGTGCATTTTTGCAGTCAAAAAATTGAAATGCTTCAATATTGCACATTGGTTGTTACATAATACCTAAGTTCCAATTATTATTTTCGTACACATATGACGTCTTTAAGTAAACTGGCATTACTTTAAAGGGCGATAAACGTAAGGAGACTTTGCATAGCTGTTTGCCTTAAAAAAATTAGAAGAGATAGGACTGATAAAAATTATCCTTTTTTAAATTTGATTGCAAAAACGAAGGTACAATGGCAAACTAAGCAAAACAACTTGAAGCATCATTGTAAACATGTGCTAGTGTTAGAATTTATTTCAGTTTCATGAAAGGACTCAGTGGTTGTCTATTGGCTTTATCATTCAAGAAGTCTAACAAGTTAGTGCTAAAAAGCTCAAAATATTTGGGTGTCGTGGCATACTTAGTCTACAAACTAATGACCTAGTTCTGAATTACTTTTTGCTCTCCCACTAGATAAAATACAGCTCATTTGATATTTCCATTTTTTATGATCTTCATAGAAGAATAATCCACATATCCACAGAGAACTTAACGTGGCGATCAAAAACAAGTATTGTTTTCAGGTGAAGTGGGATGTTTTTCAAAGATGACTAAAGCTTGAGCAATCTACATCAAGCTTCCTTAAAAGATAAATATTCTAGACGTACTTTTCTGGTGGTTTCTTGTCCACAACCCATTTTCATTTTAGAAAAAAGACGAGAACAGTCACGCTAACGTACTTTTTCGATTTTTAAGAGGCACTAACAGCTGGAACATACCGCTAGCAAGAACAGGAATGACGCCTTTAAGAGGGGTTTTCCTCTTCCATTGCCGTTATAAATCAATAAATAAGTAACTTCTCACAAATAGATATCAAGATTGATGTTCTTAAAATGGTGTTGCCATACTAGTTAAAATCATAATCTTACGACATTTATAATCGTGGTTAGGACTCACTTCGACCAAACACTGTAAAAAGTACGATATAATAAACATCAACATTATCGTAAATAAATGAACATTATAGTTAGGTGTACACTTACTCACTACACTTAAATACTTGAAAAGAAAGATACACAAATAATAATCTGCAGAAATATAATATTTAACAGATCTAAATCTACATCAATGGTATGAACAGTTTGACTTAAATTTGTTTTTAAAAGTTAAAATGACCTATTTACAGCTTGTCAGCAGCTTTACATTGTACATACAAAACTTTTCTGTGGTCATGATTTGAGAAACAAAATTACACTTATTATTGAAAGTTATCCGACTGGGTTATCTTTCTTTAAAATCAATTTACTTTGATATGTTTAACTTGCATCGAAAATGTAAACGTTACGATAATGAATTGAACGATTAAAATACATGAGCACGATAATTTCATTTTTAACCATTAGGAAAGTAGTTATATTATGTAAATATTGTCCAGTGCATTGTTATAATGAACTTTATCTTGTTTATGTCCGTTGCTATCTAAATGGCTTTAATTTGTTGTAGTGCCGTTCAATTAATCTTTGATGTAAATCACTACCGAGTAAAAGATGTGTTCTCCTAAATCAAAGTAAAGCGAGACTGTTAACTCTAATAACGTATTATCCATAGTCAACATACAGTGTTCATAGATTATTTTTTACCTAGTGACATAAGCATTCTTTTTAGGACATATTTATATATATTTACTCAACTTTATTGTGCTGACAAATTAACAGTTTTAAATTGATAATAATAAATAATTACAAAAGCATTAATGTTTATGTTTTCTCTTCCACAGGTTTCACAATGACTTCAGAACTTAAGATTAAAGAATCAATGTGCAAAGGAGTTCTAGTGGCGGCCATAGATTTTGGAACTACCTACTCCGGTTATGCGTTTTCATTCCGGACAGAGCCTTTCGGTATCAAATGCAATTCAACTTGGAACGCCTCCGCTGGTTTTCAATCGATGAAAACACCAACGGTTCTTCTTCTAGATGAAAAGAAAAAGTTTGTAGCGTTTGGTTATGAAGCAGAGGAAAGATATGATCAGTTGGTAGAAGATGGGACACATGAAAACTATTATTATTGCCGAAGGTTCAAAATGTCATTACACACATCTGTTGTAAGTTTTCTGTGTACATTTGTTCTACTAACCTGTTTACTCTGTGTAATATTCATGAGATATATTTGTGGCTATTATTAGTAAATTTACTGTGCAATTTATCAGGATTTATTTATTTTGAATGTGCACTGAAACATCAAAGATGACATATAAGACAGCTCTCGTTCATATGTATGTATGCTGTAAATGTTTTATATTTATTCACATTTTTTTTTTCAGATAATGGACATAAACTATACAATTAAAGACTTCAATGGCAAAGAAGTGGAGGCATTGATTGTGTTTAGCGAATCAATCAAACATCTAATGAAGATGACAGAGGATCATATCAATTTAAGGTGATATCTGAATTAAATTGCCTTATCTATAAATGACCAATAATGATTAATTAATAGGCTGTTGTATATAGGCCCGTTGTCTTGTGTACAAATGTGTACCAAGGCCATAACACCGTGACAATATTTTATCTGAAACACATATCATGGACCGTATCCATGATCGTATAAAATAATCTTTAATCTTTACCTTGCATGTGTTGTTACCTGAGCCATACATTTAAAAAACATTTACAAGAACGGCAAACAAAGCAATTGCACTTATTTGCCGCACACTTTAAGGGAAAATGAATCGCTTACCTTATTTTTTTTAACATCATTCCTATATTACTTTTCCATTAATGTAAGTTTGCAAGATTTGATATTTCTGGTGTTCTGAACTCGAGTTATGAATTCTTGCTATGTGTTAACAGAGGCTACTTAGAGAACAACATAGCGCCAAACGACATCGACTGGGTGGTTACTGTTCCGGCAATGTGGACAGATGCTGCGAAGCAATTCATGCGCAAGGCTGCCGCAAAGGTATTGAAGGAAATATCACATTGATATAAAAACTATAGCACACTACTCCAAACAAGTTATAAGCACTGTGGGTTATTATATTAAAAATTTAATAATCATGTAATTTGTATTTGTCCATGTCTGTACCATTACAGATGACAGACTGTTTTTGTTTTTGTGCAATTTTTTTAAGGATTTGATGAGTATTGTTTAACCTAGGCCAATACTTTACAAGTAATATGTACAACAAAAGATGAACACGCGATTTATTATTACTTGCAATGAGTGCTGTCACTTTTAAAAACAGACTTAGTTGACACCAGTTAGAAACTATTCATAGTGTAGTGTATCATCCATCTATTTTAATTGTACCAACTTTTAGGCTGGCATCAAAGATGAAAAACTTAAGATTGCCTTAGAACCAGAAGCTGCTTCAATTCTCTATATGCATATGAACTACATACGGACAAACGCACCGAAAAATCAAGTTCAAACAGACAGAGGATTTAAATACGGTGCCAAATATCTCGTTGTTGATATGGGAGGTATGTTGCACATTTTAACATATACAACTTCCTGTATCGCTTAACTTGTTGTTGAGTGTGATTGAGTTGAGTTTCATTTAATTCGATTTCCTCATTTCCTTAATTGACTTTGATAAATAATATAAACAAATACGTAAATTAAAATAAATATGATTTATTCAAAACTGTGTTTTTTTTGGAATGTTTTTTTTTGGATTGTGTTGTTTCCTGTGTGATTCTCATGTGCACGACTTTTCGATGATGATGCTTATGAGGATGTAGTTGTTAAAGTACTTCTTTTAGGTGGTACGGTGGACATAACGCTGCATCAAGTGGTGGATGAGACATCCCTTCGAGAGATTGTGTCGCCATGTGGTGGTCATTGGGGAGGAACGACCGTCAACGAGAACTGCGTGAGGCTTCTTGAAGGCATCGTTGGTATGACTGTTGCCGTTTTCTAATTACATATTTGACTCAGTAAACATATGAAGGAAACATCCCAAATGCTCAAAGACAATATAACTAATAAAATTATTGGAATAAGAGATATTCAATTTAGTGGTTGTGTTTAAATGAACACATATAAAATCTATACATAAAATATAATTAAACTATAATATTAATTATTGCTGATTATAAAGTGATGTATTAATATGCATTGGTGTAGTTCTGTGCATATTAAATTTGTTGTTTTAGGTATAGACGTATTCCAAAGATTTGCTGAAGAAGAAAAGGGTTCATTAATTGAATTGTACACAGAAATTGAACGTAAAAAGCGGGCTTTTAAATTCCAAGGTAATACCAGTACAAAAATAAATATAACTGTTCCTTACATGCTAGTAAAAACGATGAAGAAAATACATGCAGGCAGAAACATTGATAATGAGATTGAAAAAGATGCTACATTAAAAGGAAAAGTAACGTGGAAAAAAGACAAAATAATGATCGATTCGGATTCATTCGCTAGCTTCTTTAAAACGTCTCTTGAAGGCACAATTAATGAGATTGAGAAAGTCTTTAGAAATTCTGCAAATGTCGAGGCAATTCTTGTTGTTGGTGGTTGTGCTGAATCGCCACTGATTCAGAAAACAGTCAAATCTCGATTTCCTGACAAGAGAGTGATTGTACCTGAAGATGCTGGACTTGCTGTTGTAAAAGGGGCTGTGATCTACGGACACTTTCCTAACATTATTGTTTCTAGAGTCGCCAGACACTCATATGGCATACGCGTCTATAGAGATTTTATACCGGGCCAACATCCACAGAACAAAATGATAGTCATTGGAACCAAGAGGAAATGCAAGGACGTCTTTGCTGTTCATGTGAAGAAAGGCCAGGAACTTCGAGTGGGTGAAGCCCAATCATTGCAGCGCTATACAAGGCTAGAGCAGGAGCAGACGTCTCTTATCTTTGATTTCTTTACTTCGACGTCAGAGAATCCTCAGCATGTCACTGATGATGGTTGTGAGGAGCTAGGTCAGCTTGAGGTAGAGTTGGCTCCATGCTCTAAGGGTGTTTTAGTATCACTCAGGTATGGCGGAACAGAGCTGGAAGCAGAGGGTTTAGATGAAGTGACTGGGGAAAAAACAAAAGCAATATTTTCTTTCCTTAAAGAAAGAAGATGAGGAGATAGGCGAAAAAACGAAAGGATATGAAAACTGAAACTATGTAGGTTTTGATGACGTGACTGAACTATACGTGTATTGTTAGTCCTTTACTAAAATTTCAATATTCTATTTCGGTAGTTTTATATGTATATTTTTCATTTAATCAATAATACCGAGTCTATCCTTTCGATGTTATGCTCGAGAAGTACATAGAACCGAAATTAAGAGCGTGAGATATAGAGGGATACATATATTAAGGAGAAAGAGAGAGTGGGAGACGCAGAAAGATAAATATAGAGATAAATATAGTTATTTACTTAATTAATGTTATTACATTTCAATAAGAATTTGTGAACCGAAAGAAACCAGTAGAAGTTTATATTTATATATACAGCCATATTTGTGCTTATATATACTGCACCACTTGTGCTAACGTTCGCGTGTTAAGAGCGGTCACCATGCTGTAAGGGGTCACTTTAGGTCCTCCTAAGTAATCTGTTCTTTAATTCTCGTCTAATCATAAACTTTATACATATTTTACTTCTACAGAAACACATTCTCCATACGAGATAGCAACATGAAATTGGCTTTCAAATTGTAATACTTTTAGCTCATTTTGTCATTTCAAAAATACTTTGTGTTTCTTCTTCGAGAGATAAGATGTAAGCAAGCCATTACCAATATAATACCACAATACGCAAACCCACGGGGCAGCGGCATTGTGTCTAGCTGAAGGAGCGCGATACCTAAGAAACAAAGGTATTTGCATTTTAAATCACAGCGCTCAGAAGTGCTGTTTGGCTGGTTCAGTTTGACCCAGTAAGCTATTACAGATGTGTAAACAATTGTCATAGTTGTTTCGTAGTCAATCAAATAAACAACGCATTGTAAATTGGAAACCAGGCAAGTCTTCAGCTGCAAAGAAACGCTTTTTCTGAAATAAAAATTAAAAATTGGGACAAAAAGACAAAAGGTCAAAGTCAATAACATCCGAAAATCGAAACAATGTTAGTAAACATTCATTATTCTCTATATGATTTTTCATTTTAACTTAAGTTAGGTCTAAAATAAATGCTTGCTGATTCGACCAAAGTAAACTGACTTAGATATTAACTACTGTTCTATCATGATCTGAATTTATTTTTCCCGAGTACATCTTTATCTCACTGTTCATTTTTATCAGTCACCTAATAGTTTAACCGACAAATATAAAAAAAAAACAACACCGTAACGTCAATTAACTCGAAGATGGTCAATGTACTCGGATCCAAGAACAGACCAATAGATCAAATGATTTCACGCAGAAAAGTGCCACAAAGTTATTTAAAGTGTTAGTCATTATCTGTAAGTAATAGATTAATACTAAGAATACGTAAGATTGCAACATGCGCATTAAGTCATATCTTGTTGAATGAGATTAGCAATTAAAATGTATTTGAGAATTTATAATGAAAATAAGCACGTTACTATTCAACATAAGAATATTCCTTATATTCTGTAGATTTGTTAATTTGCTTTAGAATAAAATTCTGATTCCGTAAGGTGTTCTATTCAGTTCGATAAGACGACAGAAAAAATTACCAATTAATCCCACGGTCGACGATTGTAGTAAAACGGAATAGTCGAGGGTATGCGACGATAAACCGTGTTGGTCTGTTTAAAGTATAGTGGAGTCGATAAATTAACGATGAATTTCTTTCGTACTTAAGCCACGCACACAAAGTCAAGAAGCAAACCAAAGAACAAAGAGAAAGAAGTTCCACATTTATAGTTCTATAACTGTCACTATAACATAGTTTTTTAACGATAAAGTATTGGAAATCACAATGATATGTTTGCAAACAAATGATAAAGTAAAACGTTTAACAAGGAACACATGCTGTAAATGTTTTACAAACATGGCGGCTGTTTGACGCTATTTTGACGTCATGTTTACGTACATTCATAGAAACAGTCCATAGTAAAATAAGCTCCGCCCTCCTAACCAATTAGCAATCAAGAATGCAAGCGAGTTCTGTTTACGTCACATTGTAGTTCATTGAGAAATTAACGTATTTTTATGTATTGTTCATTGCACCGCTAAACATTGGAAATATATTTACTTTTAATCAGTATTCATTTGATTGATGATTTTTGATATGATTATTTTATTCATTAGTCTCATTAAGTTATGACGATTTTATGTCTATTTCATTGTTGTTTAAAATTACACAATTAAACTGTATATCAAACGTTGTTTGAAGAATATTGATTCTTTTCTTTAATAATGTCTTTTAAAGTATAAACTATATTTTGTTTTCATAAAATATGATGTTGATAAATATTGCTACGTATTTTATATATGTGTTTGTGCGTGTGAGGAATTGTTTCAAAAACTGTGATAATAATTCTTGATAATTATTATTATTATTATTATTATTATTATTATTATTATTATTATTATTATTATTATTATTATTATTATTATTAAGATACATTATTGTGTTTGTCATATTGGTTGTTATTAGCATATTGTTTTAAGAGATACATAATGTTGATGGTTTTTCTGTCAACGTTTTTGTGATATTTTATTGATATCTGCAAGAATATACAGTCATTTGTGAAAGATAAGTGTTCAATGATGACATAATATTCTTAAGGGCACTGTATATTAATTTTCTTTTGGGATTTATTAAATTGTGATATTAGTTATAATTATTTCGTCACAGGACTCAAATCATCAATCTTACTATTTCAAAGGATCGCGATGTGCTGCATGAATAACGGTTTAGAAATATATTTACATGCTTCAACTCTTTGATGAAATACTTATAATGCAAATTTATGTAATCAAAATAACATTTGATAAACCTTGATACATAAAAATTATCTAAATAGGATATTAACGTACGAAGGTTTATTGTAATTTTGTCTTAATTATATGTGTAACGACTAGATATGATAGATTCGTCCATTGTTCTAACACACATTTAATACAGGAAGTAAGTTGTGTCTAAACTCAAGAGTGCCTATCGTCTGTTTTGGGCATACACATTCCTTTTATCGATTCATTATGACATTAATTAGTAATACATGGAGAGTTGCATTAGATTTCAGGAAGCGTTGCTCATGATCTTTTACGCTCGATATTTTAGTATTCTATTACATGTACGTTCTGTCCCTTCATTTCATGCTTTTAGCAAGCAAGTAATATATTATATTCATGTCCTTGTACTAGTTGTGGTCATAGGCAACATTTTAGCGTTCCCATTTGTGCGTCATGGATGAAGTAACTGTTCTATGTTTACTTCGCCTTCCTACCTTACCGTATGCTATAAAGTACGTTATTTTTACAAAAGCAACACATTATCCTAACTAATTGTCCCATGGTAGATGATAATAAAAGGGTTATGATATATTTGTATGTTGTTTACATCTGTTATATATTCCCCCATTTCACTTATTTCCGGACTTATGTCAAGTTATCCATAAATATCCATACACGCATTTTGAATATGTAGCAGCCCAACTATTATGCTTAGAGGCTAGGCGATCGATTAAATACGTGATGTCCAGATCGCAGATATGGTGTTAGGGAAACGTGGGCAACAATTCCCGCATAACCTACCAGTAGGATCATTTATGTTTCTAAGACCTTGCTGCGATCTTTACGAAGATGAATACTATTTACAGATATTTTATTTTATCTGAACATATGTCCTCAGAAATTAAAAAAAAAATCCAATTATATACTGATGGAAAATCGTAAGTTCTATGTTCTTAGACTTAGTTTATAAATCATATTACTTAAGTGTAAGTTTGGTTTAGCAAAATGCAAATTAAAAATTCTAAACATATGCTTATTGCCGTTACTCTGTACAAATATAGAATCTTAGGAAACTAGGGGATTGCAATATCTGAACATACCGTTAATCCATTTACACTAACGACCAAGGTTTAGACATTTTAATGATACACGGAAATAGCCCCAAATCTCTCGTGTCTGCTATGTTTATGTAAAGATTATAGACACAACCAAAATAACTATAACAGTACATAAACAAATAAAGAATAAACATTAAAAAAGAATAACGACATGTATATTGACAAGGTTATAAAACTCCGCAAAACAGACATTCCCTGTGTGCAAATTTCAGTGAGCATTCCACATATAGGCGTTGCGCATCAGCGCGAGATCAGTAACCTTTACTAGAAACCTACTACCTAAATATATATATATATATATATATTTTACATAAACTATTATTATTTTAGAGAACAATTTCTTTGTAAAATATCAGATTGATCAAAGGGAAGCAACGATGATTTCACACATGAAATGTAATAATTTATTATTCTCCCTTTTAAAAATGTTTTTAAGTTTTTTATTGGCATGCATTGGATAAGAAGAATTTGAATTCCTTTAGAGGCATGCCTCTTTGTAGAAATTTTGGTATAATTAAACTGCATAACTTATTATATACTGATTTGTTTCTTTTATTTGATTTAAAACCTACTTTTTTGTAAAATGTGCCAGATTTAAAATATACAAGAATGTTACATAGGTATATATTCAACGATGTACACGTCTATAACACTAAATAAACTTGTTCAAGTATATATTCAACTTTTATTCTATATTTTCTCATGTGTGTATTTAGTTTAATTGTGCCAGATCTATCTTATACAATCATGTAAAATTGGTATATTTTCAATAATATAGACGTTTTCTGCAAAACTACATAATGTTTATCAAATGCAATTTAAAGTTATATTTGTAATATAAGATTATTATGGTTATGCTACACTTCATCTTTTTTATAAATGGAATGATACTCATTATACTTAACTTAATAATGACAGTTACAAAAAGTTCATGTGAGAGGTGGTATCCCACAGTTTGCATACATATACAACATGTAAGAAAATCTTACCACGTTTTTTAGGTATTTGTGCATAATTCTTCCATAAACGTATAATTTAGTGTAATTAAAGGCTGTTACCTCAATTTTTAGACTGTATAAACGGGAAATATTTTTATTTAAATGTTAATGACGTCCTCAAACAAAAAACTGTATTACACTTGTGTAATATAACGATATATGTAATTGATGTATTGAATGGAAAACAAAGGAAGCCGTCTGATAAATATTTTCTAAAAGCGCACAATGTGTATGTATACTTAAAACATGAATGAACGCATTAGTCCAATAACAGATGGACGGCATAATCATGCACATTTTTATTCGAAATATGTACATTTTATTAAAAATATTACTCAGTGTATAAACTTCTTCACGGCATATTTCTTCCAGATCAACACCAAATGACGAATCAAACGCAATTTTCTTTGAGAGTAACTAATCGTAATCGTTGGGATCAAGAATATCTGCAGTTTTTACTTTCTTCCTTAATGTCTGTTACTTATGCAATAACAAATTCCATTGCTAACTCGGCATACTCGGTTTCTTGTGTTAAACAATACCTCACCAGACAGCTACAAATTCCCATTATTGCCTGCTAAGTTTTTTATAATCGCACGTTTTTCTTTATAGTTGCAAACTACACTATTAAAAGCACAACACTGTTGTTTTCACTAAAAAAATGTATCAAAGAACAGTTGTGATTTTCTGTTATTGTATATGAAAAGATCATAGCCCTTCAGTGTGGCGCCAGTTCTGTCTCTTGTGAATGTATGTACAAAGAAGAAAGAGAAGAATACAAAATAAAAAAGTCTTCTCAGCACATAAAGTTGATAAAATATATGCAATTCTACCTCTAGGTCGGTGATTAATTAGAATCTATTAAAGAGTCAAACACACGATTGAGAAAAGAGCGTGAAGAGTAAGGAGGGGCGTGACATTGCTTTATGATATTATTATGAAAAAGAAACCTTTGGACTTAAAATCTTGGTCATATCGTTCAATTGTATTTTTATTAGGAATGCTAATAGCGCCATTATCTTTGCACATGACCCAAACACTATTCAGTTTAAATACAATAATATAATAACTTAAGGTAATTCCTTAAAACAAGTGTAATAGCAGAAAAATGTGCCAAAAAGAAGTTTACTCTTTCTTCGAGGTGGTGATATATTGTTGCCCAGTATGTCTGAAAATGATGTGTGACGCATTGACCAGCGCCTACGTCACAGTAAGGGGCAGATAATCATGGCAGAATTTACCACTTACCTATGGCAATGGAGTAAAATCCCATTGCAAATCAAGTGTTACAACAACACCCCAATACAGCAATGATTTTTCAGCATTTTCTTTTCTTTAGATCAACTTAGATTATGGATCCAAAGTACATCAGAACTACAAAAATGCCCATTAATGTTCATAATAAATGAAGATCATTCTTTTCTACAGTAAGGATCAGATAATCATGGCAGAATTTACCACTTACCCATGGCAGTGGAGTAAAATCCCATTGCAAATCAAGTGTTACTACAACACCCCAGTACAGCCATGACTTTCCAGCATTTTCTTTTCTTTAGATCATCTTAGATTATGGATCCAAAGTACATCAGAACTACAAAATGTTCATTAATGTTCATTATAAATAAAGTTAATTTTTCTGTTGTATAGTTTTTTATGAAGTATGAAAGTAAACGTAGAATATTCGAATCTTCCTTCGTTCCTCAGAGAAAGGTTCATGAATGATCTGTTATAGAAACGACACTGTTAAAAAGCAAAATGTGGATTATTCTATGGTTGTTTTTTATACATCTCAGCGACCAGATTCGATCATTAAAGCGACGTCCGGGTATTTTGATAGAGAAAGACCCCAAACAAATGTCTGGGTAGAATCACAGGCGCACCGCTGGTTAGCTGGAAGACCTTCCCACATGAACGGGACTCGAACCCACGTGGTGAGAGGCTAAGTGGTCAGAGGAGTTACAAGTCGGCGACTCTACCACTACGCCACGGGCGCCCCTTTATTCTTAATTAAAGTATATGCTATACAAGGTAGGATATAAAACTTGAAATCGTTTGGCTCATGCCAAAGCAATTTATGAAGAGTATACATGTCTTTAAGGACCCGCCTATGCAAAAATAGCATATGCTTACTTCAGTCTTAATAAAATTAATAGCTTATAGAATTGTAAAAGTTTTGTTTTTGTTTTTTCCTCTTTCTCTATCTCACTGCTTTTCATAGCCATAAGCAACCAATTTTTACAATTTTGTTCATAAAGCAAGAATAATTGTTGACTTTAATGGTAATACCGAGATGTTAAGACCCTATCAAACAAGCATGACTGTAAACAAACGTGTGTAAAGTACGTTTAAGTACATTAATTCTGACAGGTTTTCGGTAATGCTAGTTTCTCTACCTCGATAGGCATTTGAATGAATAGTCGTTTTAATAAACAACGTATGTTTGTGCGTATGTGTTTGTGCGTGCGCGTATGTTTGTGTGCGAATGTGTATGCCGGCGTGCGTGTGTATGCTTGTGCGTATGTATGTGTGCGCACTTGTTTGTGTACGTTTGTAGAGATAGGCAAAGAAGGCAAGAGAGAAATACAGCGAGAGAGGGGAATAAGATTAGCTCAGATAGTGAAGAGAACCTACGATAACTTAGATAAAGGGGCTTGAAGGCCGTTTACAGTCTGCTCTTAGATTAGGTAAATGTTCAGATTGTTCTTACAAGTCAAATTTCATAAAACAATTACATTAGCTTCTGCATATTAGTGTGTTAGGCTTGATTATTCAACTGATGTTTATATTTTGGTTTTGAGCTTATGTTTACCACAGGCAATGTGAATTAAAGGTAAGTTATTCTTTAGATTTTGAACCTCATCACTTTTTGTGTTTAAAATTTTGTCTTTTGGATAACTACCTACCTACACAGCCGTTTGATCGTCCGTCGTCAAAATCGGCCAGTGTTGATTTTATTATTTTACTATTCGGCAACGCATCGTTGTATTTTCTGTGTATGCAAGAGAGGTTTCAAAGGTACCCTTGGTGTAATGATGTCCCTCCCACCTATATATACCTACTGTCAGCATCATTTGCAATAAACAGCGTAAGCAAATTTGAAACTGTATGTCGTGTTTCTTTTGCACTCATATTTCCTAGACGTTGCTTTTTCTTCTAAATGCTTCAGGTAGGACATCTGGAAATATTCCCCCCCCCACCACAACCACCCCCCCCCCACCGCACCCCCTCCCCTCACCCGTTTGATGCAATGTATGCAGTTTTATATCTATTTGCGGCGTATATGGTCGACGTTCGGCGATTCACCTAAGGATGCAAGGACAAATAACAACAATGATACTTTTGTTACGACCTTTCTTTGATCTGAGCAAAAAACTCTGCACTTTCTGTTAACCGACTCGGCCTACTTAATCGCATGGTTACGAAGTTGTTTATATTCGTTTTTGCTTTCGGACTGTCTAATGCTATAACTTTATCGCACATAATCTATTAATTGGCACCTTTCCACCGTTTCTGGATATGATGAGTCGTTATGCAGATATACATGTTTGTAAAAGGACTTTAAGAAAAGAACGGTCTGAAGATGTCCATCACACAGGGATGTCAAGATAATGATCGATATTTTACCTGTTAAAAGTTCAACATTAGTAATTTTTCGTTTTTGCTTCGATAATTTCCGTGCGCATTGTTACAATTACGGCTTACCAAAATAATTTGTCCTTGGAATTTTTTTGTATGTATATCTTGCTTGATTTTGTAAAAAAGCAATATGTTTTGAATATCATAGATATAAATGTATCATATTAAATATGTTGTGAAGACAACATTTTCATTGCCTCGCTCAGGTTATTAAACAAATGCTAGTGCAACAATTGCGTCACTTGTCATTTACATTTACTTAATCGGGAGCCTTAAATATATCCGTACGGGAGGCCTCGGGTTCGATCCCAGCCCGCGACATACCAAAGTTACTAAAATGGTAGTGGTATAGCTCCCTTGCTAACGCTCAAGCAAATATACGGGTAGTTCCACGACTTGTTGGCCCGGTGTCAGAATAATGTGACTGGGTATGGTATCATATCAGGTGTTGACGGCATGCTATACACAGTTACAGCATCGCTATATCTGCTACAAGTGGACACCGTCTCCAGATAACTGAAATACTGTTGGTGGGACGATAAACCCAATAAACAAACAAATAAATAAATATATCCCCAAATCAAAGGGTGTATTTATTTTTTTTGATAGCCAACCTTTTAAAAGAACAGTCAAAGAAAACTTTGTTCCCGGTCCTGCTTTCTATAGATAAATCTAATTGAGCCGTATTTTCTCCCTTTTAAGTGAGATTAAACTGGAATAACTTCCTGTTTATTTGTAAACTACAAGCCATTTGCGAATTTAAGCGAAACTAGTTACAATTAATCTTTCCAAACTGCTACCAGTTGTTATCGATTTATTTCATGTGTAAACTGACATGTGCATATTTACACTGAGTATAAGGACAAAGTAAGGTTAAACACATGTATATAGTCACAAGAAGTTTTATAATTTATCTTGTGATTGAAATAACATTGCGTACTACTTAGTGACCCTAAAATGTACGACGCTGCTTATCGCGACTGATAAACACATACAGATATGTGAATCCAAACTAACAGTGCGGTGATTTATACACAAAACAACTTGACATGCCTAGCAGGTTTCTACATTTATTTAGTTGATTTCTCCTTAGATTAATGTATTTATTAACAATCTTGTCACACATAAAGAACATGATCTGATATTTAAACACATTATATAAATAACGTCAATGAAACATTTATATACACTAAACAACATCAAAGACTGTTTTACAAGTATCACGTCTATACTCTAGGTAGGCAAAATCAGCATTCGATAATAAATTTATTAATATTACTTATTAAAATGCAAAATGTAATTTAAATTGATTTTCATTTGAAAACCACAGCAACTTAACATTGGCGGGGGAATACTCATTGTGCAAATTGCTAACAACAGCTTTCTATAACACTATCTCTAAGATGTTAGATAAAATGATGAAGTGAATGGACTTCTTCAACTGACACCATATTCTTTCTGTGAACATTACAAGTATGATATAAAGTGATCTCACCAAACTGTGTTCGGACTGTACTGGTACTTGTGGTGTTTCCAGTCTTTTGCCTTGAATATCGGCTTATAGTTACAAAGTTCACACTTACTGGCCTCTCTGGATTGGAATGTAAACCGTCTTCCATTACTATTGCCGTTTCAAACAGTTCAACAATGCGCTCTTTATCTTGCATAGTACCTTTCTATCTGAAAATCGCTCTGTCACTTCTCGGATCACCGGTGTTAAAGAAATAATGAATTGTACAATTGACCAACCTTAATTGATCAAGGACATGTCAATATAAGTTTGTACTATTTACTTCAAGTGATGTAATTTCCTCTAAATTTGTAAGGTTTATAGCCTGAAGTTGTTGAACTTCTTTATTTATTGTCCCTTGACTTGTGATAGAATAATCAAATGATCCTTGCCAACTGCGATGTTAACCTTATGAGATAAACAGATAAACAGTGTTTATAGCCAGATAGGCAGTGTCAAAGTCTACATAGCCACGTTCTATTATATGCAGACGTTTACTTCACGTTTATATGAGATTTTTTCATGTGCCTAATTTAAAACTCATAGCGTTTACTTGACAATCAATTCAGGAATTCAAGTTTATTTACTTATTAAAAATGTCCCGTGTTTACTTTCAAATTCTTTAATTTAAATTATTAAAATTGCCTTCACATTTGTAGACTAATTTGTCAAATAACTAGTATAAAATTCAAAGCCTTTTCCTCACATCTATTGAAGAATTTGTCAAGAAACGCTTTAAAGTCCAAGCGTTACCTTCAAGTTTATAGATCAATATGTCAAATAACCTATTTAAAATTCAATGCTTAAACAAAACATCTGTAGAAACCTTTTTATTAATATGATGTAAACCCTTAGAATTTTGACTGAATAGCTTGACACTAGTTCATGTATACCAGATACATATACTTGATAGTTCACATAGGGTATTTTCTCATCTTTCATTTTTATTGTGTTAACGAAGACGACTGCAACACTAAGAACGACTTTGACACGTTCGATTTGTTTTTAATTTTGCACAAACAAAAATGTTGTTTAATTAGAAAAAGTTCAGATAAAACTTAATGATGATTTTTTATATAAGAATATAATTTCTTCAATTGATATTTGTGTTTGCTATTGATATGTTTCTCTTATAAGCCATTTGAAATTTTGAATCCTTGTATTTAAAAATGTTTTACGACGTATCTATTTCATTAATATTACTTTTATGCCGAAGAAGGCTTAAAACTAAAACGTGTGTAGTTATACAAATACGTTGTGAAACTCATCCTTTTTTACGTAAAATATCACAATTGCTGTCAGACTTGGGCTGGAACAGGATTGCCAGTAGCCACTTTAAAATTTTTAAAAGGGTTTTGGGGGAATTTTACAGCTACGCAGATTAAGTGGTCCTTGCATAAACCGGTTACAACAGCGTGTATTTTGTACATTTACTACACACATAGGGACTTCATTATACATATGTGTGTGTGTGTGTCTATGTCTGTCTGTGTGTCTGTGTCTGTGTGTCTGTGTGTATTTTTTAATATACAACTGGCTTCCATTATGACGTTTTTGATCGATTTGCGTGGTTTGATCCGTTTTTCGATCAAGTCTCACCCCCGATTTGATCAAAGTTTGGTCATTTAGATCGAATCTGTTTTATCCATTTTCAATCCATTTTTATCCAACTTCGATCAAGTCTAAGATGGGATGGGATCTGGTTTCAACTATAAAAAACGGGTGGAGCGCTATTTTAGACAAGAAGGTCGACAGCGTTAATTTCAACACATCCCGTTGTCACGTGTTTTAGAAGGAATTTAATGTAAAAGAGGATGCTTGCGACAAAGTGTTTGCATTATGTGTATATAATGCAGTTGCTCTTCATTATTGTTAAGGCAGGTTATCCCTCCATTATATTTGGAGTAATTCGTATTCGATAAAGAAGAATTTGTAGTAGATAGTATATGACTCAGTTTACATTTATAATATTTATCTGTTTATTGGGTTTATTGTCACACCAGCAGTATTTCAGTTCTCTAGAGACAGTTATTTATCTGTCATCTATGGAGTTGGACCTCACTTACTTGCGTACTTATTAAACTAGTTGCCTCATTAAGTACGCGATTATTGCTTTGGAGCACTGGGCGAGTGTTAAGAATATTTAGTAAATGTTTGCTAGAGACATAGTTCTATTTTGAGACAAAATTAATAAATGCGACGTTTGGATTATAAGACACTTGTCGGAACTGTTGTATGTGGACTTTTATGTTATACATAAAAAGATGACTGAAGCTTGAGCAATCTACATCAAGCTTCCTTAAAACATTAGTATTCTAGACGTACTTTTCTGGTGGTTTCGTCTCCACAAACCCCATTTCATGTTGGAAAAAACAGGGAAGAGAACACTCACGCTTACGTACTATTTAGATGTTTCCTTTAAGAGGCACTTACAAACTGGAACGTACCACTAGCAAGAACAGGAATGATGCCTTTAAGAGGGGCTTTCCTCTTCCATTGCCGTTAAAAATCAATAAGTCACTTTTCATAAATAGGTATCAAGATTGATGTTATTAAAATAGTGTTGCCATACTAGTTAAAATCATCATCTTACGACATTTATAATCGTGGTTAAGACTCACTTCGACTAAACACTGTAAAAAGTACGATCTAACAAACATCAACATTATCATAAATAAATAAAGTTTTATAGTTATGTGTACATTTACTCACTAAAATACAAAAATAATCATTTGCAGAAATATAATATTTAGCAGATCCAAATCAACATCTATGGTCTGAACAGTTAGTTTTTAATTTGTTTTAAAATTTAAAATGATTTATTTACAGATCGTCAGCAGCTTTACATTGTATATACAAAACATTTCTGTGGTCATGATTTGAGAAACAAAATTACACTTAAAATTTATCAGACTGGGTTATCTTTCTTAAAAATAAATTTACTTAAGCTAAATTTAGTTTAACTTTAGTTTAGGTATTACGTATTTAGGTATTTAGTTTAACTTTAGCAGATCCAAATCTGCATCAGTGGTCTGAACAGTTTGTTTTTAAAAGTTGAAATCGTCACCAACTTTACATTGTATATTGTGGTCATGATTTGAGGAACAAAATTATATTTATTATTTAAATTTTTCCGACTGGGTTGTCTATATTTTACATCAATTTACTTTAATATGTTAACTTGCATCAAAAGTGTTAACGTTACGAAAATTTATTGAACGATTAAAATATATGAGCACGATAATTTCATTTTTTAGCCATTAAAAAAGAAGTTATATAAATGTTGTCCAGTACATTGATAAAAATGTACTTTATCTCGTTTACGTGCGTTGCGAGCTTCGTGGCTCTCATTTGTGTAAGTGAAGTTCATTTAACCTTTAAGGTAAATCGCTACCGATTAAAGATGTGTTCTTCTCAATTAAATTAAAGCGTGACTGTTAACTCTAATAAGGTTTTATCCTTAGTCAACACATACAGTGTTAACAGATTATTGTTTAACCTAGTGACATGAGCATTCATTTTAGGACATATTTATAATATATTTACTCAACTTTATTGTGCTGACCAATTAACCGTTTTGAATTGGTAATAACCAATAAGTACAAAAACGTGAATCACTATATTTTTCTCTACAGGTTTCACAATGACGACAGAACCTAACAATAAAGAATCATTGTGCAAAGGACTCCTAGTGGCGGCCATAGATTTCGGAACTACCTACTCCGGTTTTGCGTTTTCATCCCGGAGAGAGCCTTTCAATCTCAAATACAATTCATTATGGAACGCCTCATCGTATGGTCTTCAATCGATGAAAACACCAACGGTTCTTCTTCTAGATGAAAATAAAAAGTTTGTGGCGTTTGGTTATGAAGCAGAGGACAGATATAATCAGTTGGTAGAAGATGGGACCCATGGAAACTATTATTATTTCCGAAGGTTCAAAATGTCATTACACACATATGTTGTAAGTTTTCTGTGTACATTTGTTCCACTAACCTGTTAACTCTGTGTTACATTCATGAGATATATTTGGGGCTATTATTAGTTAATTTACTGTGCGATTTATCAAGATCATTTTATATATTATGTACGTGCATTGACACAACAAAGATGACATAAAAGACACATCTCGTTTATATGTATATATGCAGTAAATGTTTTATATTTACCTACAACTATTTACAGATAATGGACATAAACTATACAATCAAAGACTTCAAGGGCAAAGAAGTGGAAGCATTGCTAGTATTTAGCAAATCAATCAAATATCTAAAGAAGGAGGCAGTGAAGTCTATCAATAGAAGGTGATATCTGAAATACATTAACATAACGATAAAAATACAATTTGTCTTTATGACGATTCTTTTTCTTTTTTTCTTGAAATGTGTACACATGTCATTACACAGTGGTAATTGCTTTTATTTAATTTAAAACACATATCATGGACCGTATCACTGATCGTATTGAAAATCAATACATATTTAATCTTTAACTTGCATGTGCTCTTACCGGAGCCATGACAAGAAAATCAATTTACAAGAACGGCCAACAAAGTATTTAAACGTAATAACATTATGGGGATAGGGTTTTCTTGAAATATTTTATACATATACATAAACTGAAGTGTATGAGAAATTCTTACTTGACACACACTTAAACTGTTTCGTTTGTCTTTAGTTATGTTAAAAACCATTCCAAAACTATTTGTTCTTAAAGTGTTTGAAGTCTATTTCTCTAATGTTCCCAACTCGGGTTATGAATATCATTCACCTTACTGCAATGCTCGCTATGTGTTAACAGAGACTACAGGGATGAAGAGATCAAATCAGAAGACGTCGAATGGGTGCTTACTGTTCCGGCAATCTGGACAGATGCTGCGAAGCAAATCATGCGCAAGGCTGCCGAAAAGGTATCGATGAAAATACTTATGCTATTTACAAGGAATCAAATGCCAAGCTACTTCAAACAAATTAACAGATCAATAATCAATTATTCTATCAGTGTTGTTCCCTATCTGTACGTTTGCAGATGACACTGTTCCGATTTTCACCAAATTATTGATGGTTTCGTTTGTTTTTTCTTTGAATAGACCAATTAGTTTAAAGCGAAAGTAAAAAGTGTACACGAGATTAACCGTTACACGGATTGAATACTAACACCTTTATAGACGGATTTAGATATAAAAAAAAAACGTTTAAAAGTGTACATAGTTTAGCCTCCATCGATTATAATTGTCCCTTCTCCAGGCTGGGATCAAAGATGAAAAACTTAAGATTGCCTTAGAACCAGAAGCTGCTTCAATTCTCTATATGCATATGAACTACATAAAGACAGACGAACAAATAGACAGAGAATTTCAAAACGGTTCCAAGTACCTCGTTGTTGATATGGGAGGTAAGTCATTTTAACATATAACTCTGGTATTCTTAACTTGTTTCAAAAGTCAAAAGTAACTATTAAGAGCCCATAATGATTAAATATATGATGGTTAAGTGATGTGAGTGAAACATTTTTTCCTATTTATTTCTGTTACTGAAAAACATATAATTAATATGAATATTTATAACAATATGAATATGTTTTATCAGTATCTATCGGCTTTTTCTGCATGTGCGATTGTGACGATAATGGTTACAAGAATTTAATCGTTGCAATGCTTTTTTGTAGGTGGTACGGTGGACATAACCCTGCATCAAGTGGTGGATGAAACATCCCTTCGAGAGCTAGTGCCACCATGCGGTGGTCATTGGGGAGGGACGACCGTGGACGATAACTTTGTGAGCTTTCTTGAACGCATTTTTGGTATGATAATTGCTGTTTCCGTAAAAAATTAACTCAGATAACATATACCTGAAATGCCCAAATGCTCAAACCAAAGTAAATGTTACATATTACTAATGTAACGATGTTCTTGGAAGAATAGAAATTTCTGAATATATATTTAATATGTATGTATTATATTGTCATTTCATCTCGTTTTACCGCCATTTGCGAACTGCCATTTTCCCGCCATTTGCTGAATGTCAAATAGCATGACGTTATGGCGCGCATCATTCAAGTTGTACCCCAGCGGTCGGGCAGTTTGTAGTTTATAAATCCATGCTGACTTATTTATCTGATTCTCAGTTCTGTCCGATGCGAACAATCTTTTAAGTACAGTGCAACGCAGGTCATCTGCGGAGTTGCCTGGTTGCGAAAAATGACTGTTGATAGTCTTGTCGCTCTTCTGGCTTAAATCACGCAGGTGCTCCTTCATCCTCTTACACAGCTGTTTCTCCGTTTCTCTAACGTAAACGATTTGTTCACACTTTGCACACCGTCGTTCGCAATACTGAAAATATTGTAAACCCTATGTGTTGCTTTTGACTTCTCACCTTTGCGACGTGTTGACAGTTTGTAAAAGAGTTGCAAACTGAACCTCTTTGAGAGTGAGAATAATGCGTTTTATTAGCTTCTATTCAGCGAAAAGATAGTTACTCGCCAAGCAGACATAGTTATTGTAGACAGGAATAAATATATCAAAGAATTAGAGCAGGAGGTCATGCATTATTCATTTTGCGAAGTAACTTCAGGTGGCATGTTTGAACAAAGTTATAAGGCTGTGACTTGAAGAAGATGTGCAGAGGGAATGCATTTTTAAAAGTTACATCAGTACATCGTTGCAAAGTATGCAATACTAGGAAAGCTAAAAGGAACTCACAAAAAGAATGCCCATACCATACCATTGTGAATGGCAGTGGAGCCCCGACAGAAAGAGTCGCGGAAGTTGCTGAACTGGGTGAGTAGGCTTCTCCTAGCTTCATCAGAGACAGTGGACATTTTACCAAAAAGCTCAATGAGTGAGATAAGCCACATCCCTAATAATTGCCTACTTTTCTGTTTTGATGTATGCAAGTTATACCCATCCGTTCCAATGAAAGAATGAATAGAGGTTTGCAAGGAAGCTTTGATGTCAAGGTCGTCTGTGTTATCGATACAGGCAATGTGTTAAAAATGATAGTAACTCTCCTTGACGACAATGTGTTTGAGCTTAGAACGAAGCAATTCATTCAAAAAGTATAGGTAGCTACAGGTTCACGACTGGGTAAGAATTTTGCATGTGACTATATGAGGAAATGGGACGAACAGCTTTTGAGTGGCGTTAAAAAACCTATTATCTACAAACGATTTATTGATGATGGGTATTGGATCTGAGGGAGAGCTTGAGGATTTTGCTAAAACATGCTAATAACTAACACAGAAACTCAAAATAGAACTACGCTACCATCAGCAACAAATTGATTTCTTGATACTTTGGTCAAAATAAAAAGAACATGTTTACACAGACCTCCTCGTCAAACCAATTGAAACACACCTCTACCTTGACAACAGGTCGTGTCCTCCACCATCTACGAAGAAGGGGTTACCCTATGGCCTGGGTCTAAGACTGAGAACAATCTCTGAAAGGGAGACAGATTACTAGGCATGGAGAAATGAACTGAAGTACAAAAGAGAAGATACAGTGGCTGAACGGTTGATGCCTTAGACGGAAAGTCACTTCTTGGGAGAAGGAATAGTGGCAAGCAAAAACCTGACAGAGTACCATTGGTGTTAACTTATTCCAATCTCCTTCCGGCTGTGCATTAGATTGTACACAAACATACCAAATTGTTGTATCGATCGGAGAAGATGAGGCAGGTGTTTGGCAAACCTCCGCTTGTAGCACTTAGAAAGAATATGTGATTCCCTGGTCGACTGTAAGACCAATCCTGATGTTCGTACCTGTATGCGTATCCCTGCAGAGCCGATTGCAACACGCGTAGCGTGATGTGGAGTAACCCAGAAAAGACACCACTGGACAGAAAGAATTTGGCCTACAGAATAAGATTAATTGTAAACTGAATGGTGTATAAGGTATAAGCTGTGCAAAGTGTAGCTCAATCATTTACGTTGGAAAAACGGAGAGGCAACTGTGTGAGAGGATAAAGGAGCACGTGCGTGATGTAGGACAGAAGAGTGGCATGCCCATCAACAGTCATTTTTCGCAAAGAGAACTGAAAGGCAATAAATGAGTCAATATGGATTTGTAAACAACAATCTGTCCGATCGCTGGGCTGCAACGTAAAATATGCGCACCGTAACGTTATGCTACTTGACGTTCAGTAAATGGCGGTAAAACGACGTGTCATGACGTTGACGTCGTTTCCGTTATACACACACACACGCATACACACACACACACACACGCACACACACACACACACACACGCACACACACACACACACACACACACTCATATATATATATATATATATATATATATATAATGCAATAAACAAAAAATATCGATATTTGTTGATTATAAATAATTATTATATTCTACAATATGGGTGTGGTATTGCGCATTTATACTGTGTTTTAGGTAAGGACGTTTTCAAATGCTTTGCTGAATCGGATACAAGTGGAGTACTTGATTTGTACCGATGTTTTGAAAACAGCAAGCGGGGTTTCAGAGATTTTCACAAAGATTCTCCCAAAAATACAAGTACGCGACATGTGCTATATATTCATGGAGCACTTATTAACGAAATGAAGATCATGTATCCAAATAGAAATATTGATAATGTGATTAAAGAAGATGCTACATTAAAAGAAAAGGTCACATGGAAAAGAGACAAACTAACGATCAATTCGGATTTATACGCTAGCTTTTTTAAAACGTGTCTCGAAGGCACAATAAAGGAGATTGAGAGAGTCTTCAGGAATTCTACAGATGTCGAAGCAATTCTTCTGGTTGGTGGCTGTGCTGAGTCGCCTCTGATTCAAGAAAGGATAGCATCTCGCTTCCCTAACAAAAAAGTGATTGTACCGGAAGATGCTGGACTTGCTGTTCTGAAAGGGGCAGTGCTTTACGGACACTTTCCAAACATCATTGTTTCTAGAGTGGCCAGACACTCATACGCATTCGCGTCTGCAGAAAGTTTCTACCAGGCCAACATCCAATAGACAAACTGGTAGTCATTGGAATCCAGAGGAAATGCAAGGACGTCTTTGCCGTTCATGTGAAGAAAGGTCAGGAACTTCGTGTGGGCGAAGTTCAATCATCACAGCGCTACACAAGACTAAGTCCGACTCAGAAGTCTCTCATCTTTGATTTCTTTTCTTCGACGTCGGAGAATCCTCAGTATGTCACCGACCCTGGTTGTGAGGAGCTAGGTCAGCTTGAGGTAGAGTTGGATTCACGCTCTAAAGGTGTTGTAATATCACTCAAGTATGGAGGAACAGAAATGGAAGCAGATGGTTTAGATGAAGTGACCGGAAAAAGAACAACAGCAATATTTAAGTTCCTTAAAGAAAGAGATGAAAGCTGAAAATCAGTGAGGTTTGATGACGTTACTGAACAACAGTCGCTTTATATTCAGCCCCAGACTAAAGCAATACTAGTTGTTTTCGGTATTTTGATGTGTATATTTGTATTTCTATGAATAATATGGTGTATATTCTTTTGACGTTGTGCTCTAGAAGAACACAGATTCGATGCCAACATTTATATTAATATTGTATAAAAAAATATTAAAATACATAATTATTGGTTGTCATATTAATGTATGCTTGTTATTAGAATATTGCTTTATTGTCTTGTGTCAACGATTTAGTGACATCTTATTGACATAAGCAAACTTATACCGTGATTTATTGAACGATTACTGTATCAATGATGACATCGTTTTTGAGATTTATCAAATTGCAGGATTTGTTATAATTATTTCGTCACAGAACTCAAATCATCATTCATATAATATCAAACGTTGGCGATGTGCTGCATGAATAACGGTCAGAAATATATTTACATGCTTCATCTCCTTGTTGATATAATTATAACGCAAATTGCAAGTCTATGTTATCAAAACAACGTTTGACAAACCTTGATAGATAAAGGCTATCTATATAAGATATTGAAATACGAAAGTTAATTTTATTAATTTCTAAATTAAATTAGTAAGGACTAGAAATTATGTATTCGTCCATTGTTCTCAATACACGTTTAAAACAGGAAGTAAGCTTTGTCTAAATTAAAGTGTGACTTTCGTCTGTTTTGGGCCTACGCATTCTTTTATCGATTTATCATGACATTAATTAGAAATACATGAAGCGTTAGATTTCAGCAAGCTGAGCTTATGCTGTTTTAGGCTCAATATTTTAACATCCTATTACAAGTGTGTTCTGTACCTTCATCTCATGCTTTTCGCAAGCAAACAATATTTACAATTCATTTCCTAGTACTAGTTGTAGTCATATGCAACATTTAAGCGTTCCCATTTGTGCATCATGAATGCAGTGATTGTTTTATGTTCGCTTCGCGTTCCTGCCTTACCGTGTGCTATAAAGTACGTAATGTTTACATAAGCAACACATTATCCTAACTACATTTTTGTAATTGTCCCATGGTAGATGATAATAAAAGGGTTATGATATATTTGTATGTTGTTTACATCTGTTATATATTCCCCCATTTCACTTCCAGCCTTTCTCCGGACTTATGTCAAGTTATCCATAAATATCCATACACTTGAATATGTAGCAGCCCAACTATTATGATTAGAGAGTAGGCGATCGATGAAGTACGTGATGTCCAGATCGCAGATATGGTGTTAGGGAGACGTGAACCACCATTTATCGCATAACTTACCAATATTATATTTATGTTACTAAAACTCAACTGCGATCTTTAAGAGGATAAACATAATTTACAGACATTCCATTCTATCTGATAATATGTCCTCAGAAATTAAAAATAGTTTTCAATTATATACTGATGGATTTCGCATGTTCTATGTTGCTGGACTTACTTTACAAATCATATGACTTATGTTTAAGTTTGGATCAGCAAAATGCGAATTTAGAATTCTAAACATGTTATTAAAAATTAAACATGTTATTTAAAATTAAACATGTTATTTAAAATTAAACCTCAGTAGACATTTAGCTGGTGCGGATGCATGTGTTGTTTTTTCAGCTAATTCTCCTGTTAATGTATAATGTATTCCAAAGAAATCTATTTGATCCTTCCCATCCTGTGTTTTATGGATTTCTCGATTTGAAAAATACCACCAAACGCTGACCTTGTACGATTAAACTTATAACTAGTCTGACACAGTGCGTGTACATGAATCATTTCCCTTTGCTAAATGCATATTACGCTCAATCGCGGACCCAAATTATTTAATACGTAAGCCTAAATTACGTTGCCTAATGCTATTTATACACAAACATTTTAATTAAAATGCGTTTTTTTATTTAGGAGTATAAACTGACTCGTCTTATCTGTAGCACAGGACATATATGTGACAATTATACTACAAGTGCCATAAAGATGTGGCACACCCTGAAATGTTAACAAAATACCTTCATTGACCCGTATTTTACCAGGGTTATGAAAGTCCGCAAAACAGACTTTCCCGATGTGCAAATTCCAGTGAGCATTACATATATATATGCATCGCACTCAGGCGCGTCGCCAATAATCTATACTAGAAACTTGCTATGTCGGGTAAATATAAACCTCATATATTTTGGCCTTGCCTATCCATTTGTGCAATTCACCAAACATTCCTCGAATTTGTTGATATTTGAAAAAGTTATACAAATGGCATTTTGCTTATGTCATACTTACCCATCAAACTACCATAGTAGTAGGAACTTCCAGGCAAAGTGTCGGAAATGTTCGTTAGTGAAATTTAACACAAATAAGATGATCAAATCCTCTGATCCATGTATCCATATAAACTTTGGCTAAACAAAACAGATCCGAAATCTGATGTTATCTTAAAAGAAGCATGTTATATAATACTTTTATAAATAAAAATGTATGACGCTGACAAGTAGACCAAAATAATAAATTGACTCTACTTTTACTAATGTTATTATTTATACTACTTTTATTACACAACATAAACAACAACATCTACTACTACTACTACTACTACTACTACTACTACTACTATATATGTTGTTAGCTATATCTGCTACTACTACTACTAACTACTACTTACTACTACTACTACTACTATTACCACTACTACCACTAACACTACTACTACTACTACTACTACTACTCCTACCACCACCAACACTACTACTACTACTACTACTAATACTACTACTACAACTACTACTACTACTACTATATCTGTTATTAGCTATATCTGCTACTACTACTACTATTACTACTAACTACTACTACTACTACTATTACCACTACTATCACTACTACTCCTACTCCTACTACTTTTACTACTACTACTACTTCTACCACTACTACCACCACTACTACTTCCACTACTACTACCACTTCTACTTCTACTACTATTGTTTTTACTAAATTTAATACATTAAATACTTACCATACTGTTAGACTAAGAAATAGCTAAAATAGCTAAAATAAACGATTGATTCTATAACGGCAGAAAATGGCAAGATAAGTTACCAACTATATGTTTAAACTAGGAAGAAGAAGAAGAAGAAGAGAGAAAGAGAGAGAGAGAGAGAGATCTAATAAAGAAAGACTATGGTTATATAACAAATGGAAAAAAAGTATGTAGACGAGATGGGTTTAGACTTCAAAAACAAAGAAAGCTAAACTTAATCACAAGTGCTAAGTCAAAATAATGATAAAACGCAACTTTAAGTCTTAAATACAGCTGTATATGAATCTAAAAGCAGTCCCAAATTAAAACATTGCATACAATAATGTCTATACATCAGTATTTCATAAAGCTAGCCTGCTTAGAACCTCTGCAATGAAAGACCAGAAGATTGTGGAGAGAAATAGTGTAGAAAACAATGGTTACATCACCTTTATCTACAACAATCAACACATGCGGGTATGTTTCCAACTCTTTCAAGTTAGTCATGTCAAGTTTGGTCAAGTATCAACCAAGCACTGTTAAGTCGGTTGTGTCAAGTCTGAGAAATTACTATCAAGTCAGACATGTCGGGTCTAGTCAAGTACTTCATATCAGGTCTGGTCAAATACTGTCAAGTCTGGTCAAAAACTGTCGTGTCAAGTCTAGTCAAGTACTGCCAAATAAGTCTGGTCAAGTACTAACTACAGTCTAGTCAAGTACTGTTATATCAAGTATGGTTAGGTACTGTCGTGTAAAGTCTGATCGAGTACTGTCGAGTCCTTCCTGTAAAGTATGGCCAAGTACTTTTGAGTCCGTCCTGTCAAGTCTGCTCAAGTCGGCCCCGTCAATTCGGGTCAAGTACGGTCAAGTCCTTCCTGTCAAGTCTGGTCAAGTACGGTCAGGTCGGTCCCTTCAAGTCTGATCAAGTCGGTCCCGTCAATTCGGGTCAAGTCTGGTCAAGTCCGTCTTGTCAAGTCTGCTCAAGTACTGTCCCCCTCAAGTCGGGTCAAGTACGGTCAAGTCGGCCTTATCAAGTCTGGTCAAGTCCGTCCTGTCCGCCCCGGCAAGTCTGGTCAAGTCAGTTCTGTCAAGTCTAGTCAAGTACTATCAGGTCCGTCCTGTCAAGTCTGGTCAAGTACGGTCAGGTCGGTCCTGTCAAGTCTGGTCAGGTCGGTACTGTCAAGTCTGGTCAAGTAAGGTCAGGTCGGTCCTGTCAAGTCTAGTCAAGTACGGTCAGGTTGGTCCCGTCAAGTCTGGTCAAGTACGGTCAGGTTGGTCCCTTCAAGTCTGGTCAAGTACAGTCAGGTTGTTCCTGTGAAGTTTGGTCAAGTACGGTCAGGTACGCTCCGTCATGTCTGTCCTGTCATGTCTGGTCAGGTCGGTCCTGTTAAGTCTGGTCAGGTCGGTCCTGTCAAGTCTGGTCAAGTCGGCCCTGTCAAGTCTGGTCAAGTCCGTCCTGTCAAGTCTGGTCAAGTACTGTCAGGTCGGTCCCGTTTAGTCTGGTCAGGTTCGTCCTGTCAAGTCTTGTCAGGTCCGTCCTGTCCTGTCATGTCTAGTCAAGTACTGTCAGGTCGGTCCCGTCAAGTCTGGTCAAGTCCGTCCTGTCAAGTCTAGTCAAGTACCGTAAAGTCTGGTCAAGTACCGTCAAATCGGTCCCGTCAAGTCTGGTCAAGTCAGTCGTATCATGTCCTGTCTGGTCCGATCTAGTCAGTCCAGTAAGTCTCGTCAGGTCGGGCATGTCCTATTCAGTAAATACTGTATTGTCGGTTCCTGTCCGTCAATTTAAGTTCGGTCCCGTTGTTTAGTCTAAATTGTAATGAAGTTCACGTACAGCAAGTCCTAGAATTTATTATGAAGTCTACGTAAAATAAGTCCTAGAATTTGCAATGAAGTAAAGTAAGTCCTAAAATGTGTAATGAAGTCCACATAAAGTAAGTCCAAGAACGTGTAATGAAGTCCACATAAAGTCCTACAATGTGTAATGAAGTCCACGTAAAGTAAGTTCTAGAATGTGTAATGAAGTCCACGTAAAGTAAGTCCTAGAATATGTTACATTTACGTAAAGTGTAATTGTCAGTACAAGTCCGAGTGAAGAAGAACGTCAATCAAACAAGACAAGGCATGGTTTAATAAATGTATTTTATCATCATTAGCCCCATAATCATCATCATCATCATCATCATCACCATCATCATCATCGTCATCATCATCGTTATCACCATCATCATCATCATCATCGTCATCATCGTCGTCATCATCGTCATCATCGTCGTCATCATCGTCATCATCGTCGTCGTAGTAGTCGTCATCATCCACATCATCATTATCATCTGCATCAGCAGCAGCGTCGTTGTTATGACTTCATCATCATCAACATCATCCTAATGTTCATCATCATCATCATCATCAGCAGCAGCAGCAGCAGCATAACCATCAGTTGTTATGGCATCAATAATGACGACAACATTATCTTCAGTAGCAGCAACATCAGCATTAATTAGCTTTAGCAGCAACTTCGGCCGCATAATCATTTTCATCAACAGCAACAACTTGATCAACATTATTATCATAAACAACAACAACATTATTGGCAACAATCTTACCATCAACAGCAATAATATAAGTAACATAAATATCATTTATTGTTGTGATATCTCCTAACAAACATTTTCTTTTACAAAACATTATAAACAAACAACAACCTAACAAACAACTAAAACAACTAACAGAAAAGGAAAAGACAAAAAAACGGATTAGCTGTGGTCGGATTCACTCGAGGCTCTTCGTTAGGTCTGTCGGCCATCTTCGTTCATTTCCGCAAAAATACCACAAAATACCGGGGATGAACTCGATCCTCTCCGTTCCGTCTATCGGCCAGCTTCGTTTATTTCCGCCAAAATGCCGTAGATAAAAACATGTTAAGACGGAATAAAATAAACGTATTTGATTGCAGGTGGAGTACAATTAGCTGTCTCTGCAAGGGAACTAAAATAATAACTTTCATTTAGTGCTTGGTTCAACGCTGCCTATCTTGCCGATCTGATATAAAAATATCACTCACATATACAATATAAGTATTAATTATGACATTTATTGTAGCAAGTTCAGTAATAATTCAAGTTGCACTTGTTGTCCTTGGCTGGGTTTTATTTATTTCACTTGAACCAAAGACATAGTGCTGCTTTTGCTGTGAGATCCACTAAAACGTAAGGTTGTGTTCATAAAAAATATTTTTTCTAACGTATATTAAGAAATATATTTCAAAATTTCTCATCCGGAATGGTTTAATGAATGATAATTAAAACAATTTTCTATTCGTAAAGAAATATTACAAAAATTACAAGAAAAAATGATAAAGTGTGAAAAATGCATGAAAAACAACATAATAAATGTCAAAATACATTAAAGAGCAGACATAATAAGGTAAGTATATATAGTGCTACCATTACTGCGGTAATATACCACAAAGACCAGACATAATGTGGCAAACAGATATAGTGCTGCCTTCACTGTGACAACATACCAAAATGACCAGACATATTAAATGCTGCTTTCTCTTGTGTACCATACCGTTAATACCACACATAATGAGGGAATCAGATATAGTGCTGCCTTCATTGGGGGTAACATACAATAAAGACCAGACGTATATAGTGCTGCCTTCATTGTAGTTACAAACAGTAAATAGGTAAATAAAAAAGGTCCTATCAAAATTTCCACGGATATTTAAATTTTATTTATCTGTAGACAAAGGCAAACAAGGTAAATGTAAATGTGACTAAAACACAGAGACGAGACATAACACACAAAAAGAAAAAAACATCAGTTACCGCCTTGGAACGGTCAGTCGGAAAAAGGGCCAACTGGGGTACTTAAACCTGGTTTGTGTAGTGCTCCAACCACGCACTTCCTGAAGGTTTTTCTATCAAACAAACAGTGTACACAAAAAAAATCCGTCAAAGTGAAACAACTAACAGTAAGCATCTGCATCGGGAGTTAAAACAGATGTAATGAACGTATGTACATAGACTGCTGCCTTCACTGTGGTAACATACCATAAAGACCAAACATCTAGAGTGATGCATGCACTGTGGTTACATACCGCAAAGAACAGACATAATGAAGCAAGGAGAAATAATGCTGCCTTCACTGTTGTAACATAATGTAAAGACCAGACATAACTGAGGCAAGTAGATATAGTGCTGCCTTCACTGTGGTAAGATACCGTAAAGACCAGGCATACAGAGAGCTGCCTTCTCTGGGGTAACATACCATTAAGACCAAACATAACAAGCAAGCTGATATAGTGCTGCCTTCACTGTGGTTACATACTGTAAAGACCAGACATATAAAGTGCTGCCTTCACTGGGGTAACATATCAGAAAGACCAGACATATATAGTGCTGCCATATACTGTTGTAACATACTGTAAAGACCAGACGTAAAAGTGATGCCTTCACTGTGGTAACATACCATAAAGACCAGACACACAGTGTGCTGCCTTCTCTGGGGTAACATATCGGAAAGACCAGACGTATATAGTGCTGCCTTCACTGTGGTTACATACCATAAAGACCAGACATATATAGTTCTGCCTTCAGTGTGGTAACATAACGGAAAGACCAGACGTATATAGTGCTGCCTTCATTGTGGTAACATACCATAAAGACCAGACACACAGTGTGCTGCCTTCTCTGGGGTAACATATCGGAAAGACCAGACGTATATAGTGCTGCCTTCACTGTGGTAACATGCCGGAAAGACAAGACATATATAGTGCTGCCTTCACTGTGGTAACATACCGGAAAGACAAGACATATATATACTGCTGCCTTCACTGTGGTAACATACTGGAAAGATCAGACGTAAGAGGGGCATTTATAAAGTATTAGTCAGTACGATTTTTAACGTTAATCCGAGCGTAATTGGTACATGTTATACATGTATGGAAAGATTAGAATCTTCTCTACAGTTACGTGCACGAGGAAACCGGGAAAAACCTACACAGTTAGCGCAATGTTCACTTGAATCGACTACGGTCTGGTACAATGCAGTTAAAAATGGCCGATAAAGAGAACAATTCTCAAGATGAGCAAAGAGCGTATTGTAAAATACGCGCATTGCTTGGCGTTGCTGCACTTGATAATAAAAAATAGACTTAGACAAGGTTTATGGGGACAGTGCCCTATCGTATGCCACAGTTAGAAGATGGGTCCGTCTATTTACCTCCGGTAGACAGGCGATAAAAGATTAGGCCCGTCCTTGCCGTCCAGTTACAACAATGACTGACGGAAATATTACCGCTGTTAAAAAAGCTGTGGAAGATGATGTCCACTGTACAGTGGAGGAGATAAGTAATTTATGTGGCATTAATTCGTTATCGGTATTTCAAATATTGACTCACGTGTTAAAGCTACGCAAGGTTTGCGCCAGGTGGATACCCCACCTTCTCACTGAGGACCAAAAACGGGAGCGCGTGCGAATTGCGTCACAGCTGCTCGATATAAACAAGAATGCTGACCAAAACCGCATGAATGAAATTGTGACTGGCGATGAAACATGGGTATATTTTTATGAGCCTGACAGTAAAGAAAAAAATAAGGTGTGGGTCGTTGAAAACGACGAACAGCCCCAAGTTACCCGTAGAGCTCGAACCTCAAAACGCATTATGTATGCATTATTTTTTGATTGCCAGGGAATGGTCGTTCGAATTTCTTTACCAGAAGGCAGGAGTGTTACTGGAATATTTTACCGAGATTCGGTTCTTTCTGCTGTTGTAAGCCACTATATTGCAGCCCGTCCCCGTACCGGCGTACGCGGAATCAAGCTCCTTCATGATAACGCACCTGCCCACAAGTCATTGGTAGTAAAGTCGTATCTTAGCGACAACAGCATTGACACTTTACCACACCCTGCATATAGCCATGATCTTGCTCCGTGCGATTTTTGGTTGAATCCTTATATCAAGAACTATATGAGAGGTCGACGTTTTGAATCTCGGCACGCCGTCGGCAGCGCGCTTTTCCAGTGTCTAAACACTATATCTAAAGAGAGCTACCGAAAAGCATTTTCCGATTGGATTCATCGCTTGGAAAAATGCATCCAAGTCAAAGGGGAATACTTCAAAGGGTTGGTCTAACAATTTCTGCAGAAATATTACGTAAAGCGCCACAATGATTATTACTTTATAAATGCCCTCGTATATACTGCTGCCTTCACCGAGGTAACATATCGGAAAGACCAGAAGAATAAAGTGCTGCCTTCAATGTGGTAACATATCGGAAAGACCAGACGTATATACTGCTACCTTAACTGTGGTAACATACCGGAAAGACCTAACGTATATACTGCTGTCTTCACTGTGGTCATATATCGGAAAGACCAGACGTATAAAGGGCTGCCTTCACTGTGGTAACATATTGCAAAGACCAGACGTATATAGTGATGCCTTCACTGTGGTAACATACCGTAAAGACCAGACATATAAAGTATTGCCTTCACTGTGGTAACATACGTAAAGACCAGACGTTTAAGTGCTGCCTTCACTGTGGTAACATACCGTAAAAACCAGACGTATATAGTGCTGCCTTCACTCTGGTAACACTCCGTAAATACCAGACATATAGACTGCTGCCTTCACTGTGGTAAAATACCGGAAAGACCAGACATGTAGAGTGCTGCCTTCACTGTGGTAACATATCGGAAAAAACAGACATATAGAGTGCTGCCTTCATTTAAGTAACATACCTGAAAGACCAGACGTACATAGTGCTGCCTTCACTGTGGTAACATACCGGAAAGACCAGACGTATATAGTGATGCCTTCAAGATTGTAACATACCATAAAGACCAGACATAAAGAGTGATGCCTTCACTGTGGGAACATGCCATTACGACAACACATACAGAGTGCTACCTTCACTGTGGTTACAAACCGTATAGACTAGACATGCAGAGTGCTGCATCCACTGTGGGAACATGCCGTTACGACAACACATACAGAGTGCTGCCTTCACTGTGGTTACATACCGTAAAAAACAGACGTATATAGTGCTGCCTTCACTGTGGTAATATACCAAAATTACCAGACATATATAGTGCTGCCTTCATAGTGGCAATATGCCATAATTACTAGCAATATATAGTGCTACCTTCACTGTGAAAACATACCATAAATACCAGACATATATAGGGCTGCCTTCACTGTGGTAATATACCATAAATACTAGAAACATATAGTGCTACCTTCACTGTGATAACATAGCATAAAGACCAGACGTATACAGTGTTGCCTTCACTGTGGTAATATACCATAAATACCAGACATATATAGTGATGCCTTCACTGAGGTAACATACCATAAAGACGATTTTATGTCTATTTCATTGTTGTTTAATATTATACAGAATATTATAGAAATATATTTACATGCTTCAACTCTTTGATGATATATTTATGTTTATTAAAATAACATTTCATAAACCTTGATAGATAAAATTTATCCAAATATGATATTAAAGTACGAAAGTTAATTTAATTGTAATTCTGTCTAAATTATATGACTAACGACTAGAAATGATGTATTCGTCCATTGTTCTCAACATACATTTAATACAGGAAGTCAGTTGTGTCTAAACCAACGTGTGTTTTGGGCATACACATTCTTTTATCGATTCATTATGACATTAATTAGTAATACATGGAGAGTTGCATTAGATTTCAGGAAGCGTTGCTCATGCTCTTTTACGCTCGATATTTAGTATTCTATTACATGTACGTTCTGTCCCTTCATTTCATGCTTTTAGCAACCAATATAAGAATATTTGACAAAGTCCTATGGGGATTGCAACATAAACCAAACTCCGATTAGGCACAGAACAAAGGTATTTCACATGCAAGCCAAGCGAAAAGTAAGAACAAATATGTGATGAGTCATTGAACGAAAAAAGCAAACCCGACAGTTACCGCCTTGGAACGGTCAGTCGGCAATATGGACCGACTGGGCTGCTTAAACGGGTTTTACAAAGCTCTAACCTCACATTTCCTGAAGAGTTTCTCAAATGCAAGCAATGAAAAGAAAAACGATCCATATGAATACAAAGTGTCCAAGCGCTGATGTTTTCTATAAGTTATGACCAAGTATTTATTGAAAATAATGTCCACATAGTGTTTAGAGAAGAAAATGGTATTATTTCGATTTGAAAAAATACACAAAAATGGTTGACTATAAATTAAATTGACTTTCTAAATCATGAACAAACATGACCAGAAACGAATAAATGGATGTACATCATGTTCATGTGAAGATGGAATTGAAGAACTAAAGTCCAATGTCCATCATATATTCAATTCATGTCCTAGTACTAGTTGTAGTCATAGGCAACATTTTAGCGTTCCCATTTGTACATCATGGATGAAGTAACTGTTCTATGTTTGCTTCGCCTTCCTGCCTTACCGTATGCTATAAAGTACGTTATGTTTACAAAAGCAACACATTATCCTAACTAATTGTCCTATGGTAGATGATAATAAAAGGGTTATGATATATTTGTATGTTGTTTACATCTGTTATATATTCCTAAATTTTACTCCTAGCTTTTTTCCGGACTTACCATCTACGCATTTTGTATATGTAGCAGCCCAATTATTATGCTTAGAGGGTAGGCGATCAATTAAGTACGTGATGTCCAGATCGCAGATATGGTGTTAGGGAAACGTGGACAACAGTTCCCGCATTACCTACCAGTAGGATCATTTATGTTACTTACACCTTACTGCGACCTTTACGAGGATGAATACTATTTACAGACATTTTATTTTACCTGAACATATGTCCTCAGAAATAAAAAAAATCCAATTATATACTGATGGAAAATCGCAAGTTCTAGGTGCTTGGACTTAGTTTATAAATCACATGACTTAAGTTTAAGTTTGGATCAGCAAAATGCAAATTAAAAATTCTAAACATATGATTGTTGCCGTTACTCTGTGCAAATATGGAATCTTAGGAAACTAGGGGATTGCAATATCAGAACGTACCCTTAATCCATGTACACTAACGCCCAAGGTTTAGAAATGGTAATGATAAAAGGAAATAATCCCAAATGTCTCGTTTTCTGCTATGTTTATGTAAAGATTATACACACAACCAAAATAAATATAACAGTACATAAAGAAATAAAGAATAAACATTAAAAACGAACGCTGTTTACCGAATTGACATGTATTTTGTAAAGTTATAAAAGTCCGCAAAACAGACTTTTCCTATGTGCAAATTTCAGTGAGCATTCCACATATAGGCGTTGCGCATCAGCGCGTCGTCAGTAACCTATACTAGAAACTTGCTATCTAATTATATATCTCTCACATAAACTATGATTATTTTAGCGAACAAATTTTGTAAAATATCCGATTGATCAAAGGGAAGCAACGATGATTTCACACATGAAATGAAATTATTTATTATTCTCTCTTTTAAAAAAATTCTCAAGTTTTATATTGGCATGCATTGGATAAGAATAATTCGATTTTTCTTTAGGTGCATGCCTCTTTACAGACGTTTTAGCATTGGCAAACTCTCAAATTATAGCTAATGCCGATAAAACAGTTTTTAAATGTAAACACTGACTCAATAAAAATGACTATAGATTCGACTAATTTAGCCGACGATTTTTGACGGTTTTGTCATGTAGATTCTGTTTAATTTTCGTTCACTGATCTAGGAAATGATAATCTACATACCTACATTGTGAGGGGTCCCTCATGCATTTTGTAAGGGGCGACACAAGCTCCTACATTTCTGTTAACACCTTTGGAGTAGGTTATTGGCGATGGTAGCAAGAATATTGTATCTATAGTGATAAATTACACATTTGTAACTGCTTATGACTACACATGTTTTAGCTATTAATTGAATGTTTGAAGCCCCTAGCAATTATGTAAAGACTGTCAATTATTAATTGAGCCAGCTTGTTTTGTGTTTATCAAAGAATCAGCATTACAACATTTTAATGTTTTACCAAAAGTTTGTAAAACAATACCAACTTACTATACGATTTTAGTTGCGAGTAGGATTAAATTTTAGTCAGCAGCTTGTATTCAGATTAATGGGTTTTGAGTCCAACTGGATGCCCGAAGACACGGTTCACAAACATTGTCCAATGCACGATGCTTATCGTTCAGTATAATAAATTATGCTGAAATCCATTTTGCAATGCCACAAAAAATTTGTATATGCTTTATATGTCATTTGTTAATAAGAGTAAGTCTTGTTAGCACCCCTTGCCTAAAAAAAATGAAAATAAAAGATTTGCAAAATTATATATGTACCTTTTGTCTGTCAATGTTTATGGATATACACATTTTATAAGATTACGCATATCACCCTGCCAGTAGAAAACAAACAAGAAAGAGGGATTTTAGAAAAAAAGATTTTAGGCACCCAAGAGGTCGCAGACTACTTGTGGTTCTACTAAGAAGTTAACTATTCTGGGAAGTGAACACTCTCCACACTGTCGTTTCATTACATAAATATTGGAGACTAACGAATCGTAATCGTTGAATATCTGCTATTTTTACTTTCTTCCTTGATGTCTGTTACTTCTGCAATAACAAACTGCACTGCTAACTCGGCATACTCGGTTTCTTGTGTTAAACAATACTTCACCAAACAGCTACGGGTTCCCATTAGTGCCTGCTAACTTTTTATAATCGCAAGTTTTTTTTTATAGTTGCAAACTACACTATGAAAAAATGTCTCTCCGAAATGTTGCGATTTTCTGTTATTGTCTAGTATACGACCGTCCCACAAAAAAAAATTCATAAGATCATAGTCCTTCAGAGTGGCACCACTTTTGTCTCTTATGAAAGTATGTACAAAGAAGAAAGAGAAGAATACAAAATAAAAAAGTCTTCTCAGCACATACAGGTGATAAAATATATGCAATTCTACCTCTATGTCGGTTATTAACTACAATCCATTAAAGAGTCAAACGCACGATCGAGAAAAGAGCGTGGAAGGGAAGGAGGGAAGGAGGGGGCATGACTTTGTTTTATGGCAATATTATGAACAACAATCCTTTTGACTTAAAACCTTGGTCATATCGTTCAATTGTACTTTTATTAAGAATGCTAATAGCGCCATTATCTTTGCACATGAGCCAAACACTATTCAGTTTAAATACAATAATATAATAACTTGGAGGAATAATGTGCCAAAAAGAAATTTACTCTTTCTTTGCTATAGGAAAGACTTTAGTATGAAGAAGTAACTAAAATGCATGTGTAGTTGTCGGTGTATTGTCTTAATGCTAACAAGAAGAAGCATATTAACATAAATAATCCATCCTCACAAGATTAATTCAGTTTACTGAGTATATGTTAAATAGAAGTGGAATTAGGTCAGCACGTTAGATATACAGCTAAGGGTATCATTTGCTTGACCAATACGCTAAAAAAACGATTTCTATTTTTTAGCTGATTCGTTAGAGATTTATGGAAAGAATCCCCGTCCCTGTGTCCATTGTCACATGAAATGGTAAAAAAATCCATGCTTTCTAAAGGACGATTCTTCGCAAATTTGACCAAGTATGTCAGCATTGAACAGTTTAGCTGGCTAATGAAGTAATCAGCGGTAAGTTTTATTTTGACGTAACAGCTGGGTAGAAAATCTGCCTTGGCGGGAACATGTTTTTACTCTCATTCTGCCTCTCCTTTTACTCACAGGAATGTTTGTTGTTACCATCCTCATATGGGTGCAATGTTAAGAGGATATATAAAGCCCTTGCATGGACTAAGGTAACAATTATATCAGTATTTTATCAGTAGAACTTAACAGTTTTGTTTGATAATCATTGCATGTGTCGGACATGTATCAAAAAGGCTTATTGAAGATATGTATCCAGTGATTTAATATAACTTCATTCATAAATGCCACTACTTTTTATTCTAAATTGAAGTACAGGCTATACAAGGTAGGACATATAACTTGAAATCGTTTGGTTCATGTCAAATCTATTTATGCAGAGTATACATGTCTTTAAGGACCCGCCTATGCAGAAATAGCATATGCTCACTTCGGTCTTAATCAAATAGCTTATCGAGATGTAAAAGCGGTGTCGTTGTCGTTTTATTTCTTTCTCCATCTTCATTGCTTTTCATAACCATGAGCAACCAATTTATTTTTACAATTTGTTCCTTAAACAAGAATAATTACTTGTTGACTTGACTGGTGATTCCGAGACCCTATTAAACAAACATGTGTGTAAACAAACGTGTAAAGTACGTTTAAGTACATTTATTCTTATATGTAATCGGTAAGGCCAGTTTCTCTACCTCGATATGCGTTTTGAATGAACCGTCGTTTTATTAAACAATTGTGTGTTTGTGCGTTTGTGTTTGTGTTTGTGCGTGCGCGTGTGTTTGTGTGCGTATGTGTATGTGGGCGTGTGTGTGTATGGATGTGCGCATGTATGTGTGCGCATTTGTTTGTGTACGTTTGTAGAGATAGGCAAAAAAGGCAAGAGAGAAATACAGCGAGAGAGGGGAATGAGATTAGCTCAGATAGTGAAGAGAACCTACGATAACTTTGATAAAGGGCTTGAATAACGTGTACAGTCTGCTCCGAGATTAAATAAATGTTCAGATTGTTCTTACACGTCAAATTTCATAAAACAATTACATTAACTTCTGCGAATAAGTGTGTCAGGCTTGATTATTCAACTGATGTTTATATTCTGGTTTTGAGCTTGTGTTTACCACAGGCAACGTGAATCAAGGTAAGTTATTCTTTACAGGTTGAACTTCACCACTCATTGTGTTTAAAATTTTGTCTTTTGGATAACTACCTACCTACACTGTTGTTCGATCGTCCGTCGGTATTGCTCGCTTCCATTTAATTTCTGCAGCTCTTTGATAAACAAAATCGGTCAGTGTAGTTTTCATTTTTTAACTATTCGGCTACGCATCGTTGTATTTTCTGCGTATGCAAGAGAGGTTTCACGGGTACCCTTGGTGTAATGTCCCTCCCGCCTATATATGCGTACTGTCACAGCATTTGCAATAAACAGTGTAAGCAATGTTGAAACGTTGAAACGTGTTTCTTTTGCACTCATATTTCCTAGACGTTGCAATTTCTTTTAAATGCTTCTCGTGGGACATCTGGAAAGATTTCCTTCCACCGCACCCCTCCTCAACACCCGTTTGATGCGATGTAGGCAGTTTTAAATCTTTTTGAGGTGTATGTGGTCGACGTTCGGCAATTCACCTGAGGTTGAAGGGACAAATGATACCAATGATAGTTTTGTTACCACTTTTTTGATCTGAGCAAAAAACTCTCCGCCCTTTCTGTTAACCGACTCAGCCTACTTAATCGCATTTTTATGGTCGTTTTTGCTTTCGGACAGTCTAATGTTATAACTTTATCGCACATAATCTATAAATTTGGCACCTTTCCACCTTTCCACCGTTTCTGGATATGATGAGTCGTTATGCAGATGTACATGTTTGTAAATGGACTTTACGAATAGATCAGTCTGAAGATGTTCATCACACAGGATTGTCAAGGTTTTGATCGGTATGTGTACCTGTTAAAAGTGCAACATTACTAAATTTTTAAAAGTATCATATAAAATATTTTGTGGAGACAAAATTTGTTCTTGCCTCGCTCAAATTTATAATATCTAACTGCGACTTTTATGCTTTGTTCTCCAACGCAGCACACTTTATTTATTTACACCATGTCAACTTGTCATTACACAAAGGCTAGTGCAACATTTGCAACACTTGTCATTTACATTGACTTGATTGGGTGCTTTAAATATATCCCCAAATCAAAGGGTGTATTGTTTGGATTGCCAACCTTTTAAAAAAAGTCAAAGGAAACTTTGTTACCGGTCGTGCTTTCTATAGATAAATCAAATTTAGCAGTTGTTTTCCCTTTTAAGTGGGATTAAACGGGAATAACTTCGTGAGTTCATCGGTCTTTATTTGTAAACCATTCTCCAATTTAAACGATCTAGTTACAATTAGTCACTTTGAAATGCTACTAGTTTTTATCGAGGTATTTATGTCATGTATTTATTTCATGTAAAAACTGGCCAGTGCATGTTGCCACTTATGAATATGAGGATAAAGTAATGTTAAATACATGCAATACTACGAATAACTTATTCTGTGATTAAAATAACATTTAAAACTACTTAGTGACCCTAAAATGTACTACGCTGCTTATCGCAACTGACAAACACATACAGGTATGTGAACACAGTAGGGTGATTTAGATACAAAACAACGTGACATACCTAGCAGGTGTCTACACTCTCGAGTGATAACATGTACCATCTGAACAGGTAGATGTTAAAAATTGGGCATTAGATCACGCAAACTTTGATTTAAATCGCTACCCATTAAACATGTGTTCTCTTTAATCAGTTAACGCGCGACTGTTAACTGTAATATCATTATTTTCTATTCAATACATACTGTGTTAATAGATGATTGTCTAACCTATTGACATAAACATTTTGAACGGTTTGGGATATTTTTATAATATATTTACTCAACTTTATTGTGCTGACAAATTAACATTTTAAATTGATAATAATAAATTATGATAAACCCTTTTATGTTAATGTTTTCTCTCCCACAGGCTTCACAATGACTACAGAACTTAAGATTAAAGAATCATCGTGTCAAAGACTCCTAGTGGTGGCCATAGATCTTGGAACTACCTTCTCGGGTTATGCGTTTTCATTGCGGGCAGATCCTTTCGATCTCAAATGCCGTTCATCTTTGCACCACCCCGCTGCTCATGAATGGGGGGCAACAACAACGGTTCTTCTTCTAGATGAAAATAAGAAGTTTGTAGCGTTTGGTTATGAAGCCGAGGAAACCTATAATCAGTTGGTAGACAAAGGGATGCATGGAAAATATTATTACTGCCGAAGGTTCAAAATGTCATTACACACATCTGTTGTAAGTTTTCTGTGTTCATTTGTTCTATTAACCTGTTTATTTTTGTAACATTCATGATATATATTGGGCTATTATTAGTGACTTTACTGTGCGATTTATCAGGATCATTTCGATATATTATTTACATGCATTGACACAACAAAGATGACATATAAGACACATCTCGTATATGTTTATATGCTGTAAATGTTTTTTTTATATTTTTATTCACAACTATTTACAGATAATGGACATAAACTATACAATCAAAGACTTCAATGGCAAAGAAGTGGAGGCATTGATTGTATTTAGCGAATCAATCAAATATCTAAAAAACCATGCAGAGGAGCTAATCAATAAAAGGTGATAACTGAAATAAACTACCATAATGATAAATATACAATATGAAGCTTTTATAATATGATAATCACTTACGTGCCACACACTTAAAGATAAAACGTCTCGTTTGCCTTATTTTTCAACATAATTTCTATATTATTTGTTCTTTATGAATTTCTGTTAGATTGGATTGTTATAATGTTCTGGGTTATGAATATCGTTCATCTTAGAACAATTCTTGCTATGTGTTAATAGTATCTACGGCAACGCGTCAGAGAATATCGAGTGGGTAATTACTGTTCCGGCAATGTGGACAGATGCTGGGAAGGAATTTATGCGCAAGGCAGCCGAAAAGGTATTGATTGAAATACGTATGACAACGACAAGAAAATAGTACAACGCTCCTTTACAAATTAATAGCGCTGTGGATTATTATATTAATAATCTATGTTCTTACTGTGTGTTTGCATGTCTGTAACACTATAATTTTCGCCTAAGTTCTAAAGTTTAAATGGTTTTTGTTCGTTGTTTCTTGCCTTTTCTTTAAAAGAGGTACGAGGGGATAGCCAAAAGTTCGTGGACAAGTTAAATATTTTTTTTTATTCTTTGATATATTTATTTGAAATTTTAACACTATGTATTTTGGCATCCATGACATTAAATGTATAAATATTAACAAAAAAAAAATAACTATATTGTAACAGTCGTAACTATGGTAACGTCATGTCGCTGATACCGCCGCAGCTGAAATAATACACTTTTATTACGTGTTTAAAATAGCCGTAAAACCATCAAATGTCGCAAGTTCGTTGCAGGAAACGATGGTAAGAAGACGTGACGTCATAAGCGTTTGGTTACGTAATTGTTTTGTTGTAACGTTACGTTGTTACTCGAAATCTTACAGTTTCGCAATCGGCTCCTGTTCAAAGTACAACGTGAAATGGCGTCTGAGGATAGGTTAAAACAGAGGGCAGTAAAACAATTTTGTGTCATTCTTGGAAAGACGCCTAGTCAAACGATGGATATGATCAAACAAGCCTCCAAGAAGCCGGATGTGTGTAGATCACTGGTTTACAAAGGCACAAGCGGTACAGTAAAGGACGGGAAGTGGTAGCGGATGACGAAAGAAGTGGACGTCCTGTAACAAAGACGTCACGTGGTAAAGTTGAAATGGTGAAGAGCGCGCTGGATCGGGATAGACGTATTAGCTTCACGAGTTGTGCAACTAATTAGATATGAGCTATGAAACTGTGGGAAGAATTATCAAAGATAAACTGCATATGAGTAGTGTGTGTTCGAGATGGGTTCCTCGATTGTTAAACAACGAAGAAATGCAACGCAGGGTCTCAGAATCACGGCGATTTCTTGCAAGGTACAAGCGCGAAGGTGACGCATTTATAGAGAAGATCGTGACCACTGATGAAACTTGGCTGTTCTATCATGATCCGGAGACGAAACAGCAATCAAGCCAGGGGAAGTCAAGTGCCTCTCCTCCTCCAAAGAAGGCCAGATGCAGCCGGTCGATGGGAAATTGCATGTTCATTGCCTTCTTTGACATTCATGGGCCGATCCTCCTATATGCAGTTCCACGAGGCCAGTCTGTCACCGGAAGTTATTATTCAAAGGTAAAACATACGTACTAATAACATAACTTTACACATATTTCATGTAATTGAACATTTTAAGTACGTGTACTTTATTGATAACACACAATAGGCAAGTGTTTGCAGCAACATTCAATTTTCTTTAAGGCTTCTTTATTTGTTTTAGGTACTGAAGAGATACCTCATGCGAGCTATGATGAACTAGAGACCCGATGCATTACAGAATGGGTTTTTTTTACACCATGACAATTTGCCTTGTTTCCAAAGTAAAAGTTACAGTGAAAGGGTAAACGGTTCAAGGACCTGTGCGAGCTACAACAGAAAGCTCAGACCATATTCACCAGATTGGTTTCGTGATTTTTTATACGCAGTGGGTAGATCGTCATCACCGTTGTGATGCCGCGGACGGTGCATATTTTGAGAAAATGTGACGCTGACGTCGTCTGTTGGTAATTAGACAGCGGAAGTACGCCGTTAGTGGTGCTCATAAAACATGTGTTGTATGTAAACCAATTTGTGTATTGTTTTGATATTTAGTGTGGTTATTGCAAATACATTAATAATGCTGGTCATTAAATTTCATCTCGATGTGATGCATAGTGTTAATGTTGCTTTACTTGTCCACGAACTTTTGGCTATCCCCTCGTATATAAAACAATAAGTGTATACGCGATTGACTGTTGCTCGTGATCAATACTGTCAGTTATTTAAATACATTTCTTAGTTGACACAGTTTACTGTACATAGTTTAGAGTAACCTTCATATATTTCAATTGTTCCTTCTTCAGGCTGGTATCAAAGATGAACAGCTAAAGATTGCCTTAGCACCAGAAGCTGCTTTATGTCTCTATAGGCATATTATCTACAAAGAGACAGACACAACGATCAATCAGGTTCAAACAGACAGAGGATTTCAGCATGGTGCCAAAATCCTCGTTGTTGATATGGGAGGTAAGTCACGTATTTTAATATCTACAACTGCCTATCTTACTCAAGTTGTTTTTAAAGTCCAAAGTGATAATTCTGAGAACATAAGGATTAAAAATATGATGGTTAAAACATTTTTTCTTATAAATATATTATATAATTATAATTATATTTCCTAATTGCCGTTATTGACTTTTTTGAATGTGCGATTGTGTTGTCTACGACGATTGTAATAATGATGCATTGAAGGATTTTGTTGTTAAAATATTTTTTCTAGATGATAATGTGGACATAACGCTGTGTCAAGTGATGGATGAAACATCCCTTCGAGAGCTGGTGACGTCATACAGTGGTCATTGGGGCGGGACGACCGTGGACGATAACTTTTTTAGATTTCTTGAAAGCATTGTAGGTAAGATGGTTGGTGTTTCTGTAATTAAACCTTTAAGTCAGTAAACATATGCAGGAAACTTTCAAACCAAAGTCAATTTTACTATTACTACTTACGTTATTGGATGAAAAGAAACAGATCTTAGTTATAGTTTTTAAATGAACATCATAATATCAATATATGTTTTATATAAAGTATTGTATCATTAATAATTGGTGATTTTATGTGCATCTTAATCGTATTTTAGGTAAGAACGTCTTCAATAGTCTTGCTGAAGAGGCTCCGTATTTCCTCATTGATTTGTATGGATACTTTGCATCAAAGAAGCGGGCGTTTGGACGGAATTGGAACAATTTACAAGATAATATCAGAACGAAAATGAACATAAGTGTTGATTGTTTACTAGCTGAAAAAATGAGAGAAATGTACCCAGACAAGAACATTGATGATGTGATTGAAAAAGACGATATGTTAAAAGGAAAGGTCACATGGAAAAAGGGCATAATAACGATCGATTCGGATTTATTTGCAAGCTTCTTTGAAACTTGTCTCAAAGGCACAATAAATCAGATTGAGGGCGTCATGGGAAATTCTTCGGATGTCGAAGCAATGCTTCTGGTTGGTAGTTGTGCTGAGTGGCCTCTAATGCAAAAAAGAATCAAATCTCAATTCCCTAACAAAAGGATTATTGTACCTGAATATGCTGAATTTGCTGTTCTAAAAGGGTCCGTGATTTACGGACACTTTCCCACCACCATTGTTTCTAGAGTGGCCAGACACTCATACGGCATACGCGTCTACAGAAAGTTTCTACCGGGTCAACATCCAGAGGACAAACTGGTAGTCATTGGAACCAAGAAGAAATGCAAGGACGTCTTTGCCGTTCATGTGAAGAAAGGTCAGGATCTTCGAGTTGGCGAAGTCCAGTCATCACAGCGCTATACAAGACTAAGTGCGGCTCAGAAGTCTCTCATCTTTGATTTCTTTTCTTCGACGTCGGAGAATCCTCAGTATGTCACCGATCCTGGTTGTGAGGAGCTCGGTAAGCTTGAGGTAGAGTTGGATTCTCGCTCTAAAGGTGTTGTAATATCACTCAGGTATGGAGTAACAGAAATAGAAGCAGAGGGTATAGATGAAGTGACCGGAAAAAGAACAACAGCAATATTTAAGTTCCTTAAAGAAAGAGCTGAAAGCTGAAAATCAGTGAGGTTTGATGACGTAACTGAACAACAGTCGCTGTATATTCAGTCCCAGACTAAAGCAATACTAGTTGTTTCCGGTATTTTGATGTGTATATTTGTTTGTCAACATTTATATTAATACTGAATAAATTTATTTTATTAAGATACATAACTATATGTTGTCATATTAACGTATGCTTGTTATTAGAATATTGCTTTATTTTTTGTGTCAACGTTTTAGTTATATTTTATTGACATATGCAAGATTATACAGTGATTTGTTGAAAAATTACTGTATCAATGATGACATGCAGGAATTGTAATATTTTTTCGTCACAGAACTCAAATCATCATTCATGTTATATCAACCGTTCGCGATGTGCAGCATGAACAACGGTCAGAAAGATATTTACATGCTTCATTTTCTTGTTGAAATAATTATAACGCAAATTGCAAGTTTATGTTATCAAAACAACGTTTGGCAAACCTTGATAGATGAAGGCTATCTATATAAGATATTGAAATACGAAAGTTTATTTTATTAATGTCTTAATTAAACGAGTAAGGACTAGCAATGATGTATTCGTCCATTGTTCTCAATACACGTTTAAAACAGGAAGTAAGCTTTGTCTAAACTTAAGTGTGTCATCCGTCCGTTTTGGGCCTACACATTCTTTTATCGATTTATCAGGACATTAATTAGTAATACATGAAGTGTTAGATTTCAGCAAGCTAAGCTCATGCTGTTTTAGGCTCAATATTTTAACATCCTGTTACAAGTGCGTTCTGTGCCTTCATCTCATGCTTTTCGCAAGCAAATAATATTTACAATTCATTTCCTAGTACTAGTTGTAGTCATATGCAACATTTAAGCGTTCCCATTTGTGCATCATAGATGCAGAGATTGTTCTATGTTCGCTTCGCCTTCCTGCCTTACCTTGTGCTATAAAGTACGTTATGTTTACATAAGCAACAAATTATCTTCACTAGTTGTCCCATTGTAGATGATAGTAAAAGTGTTATGATATATTTGTATGTTTGTAACATATGTTATATATTCCTCCTGTTCACTCTCGGTTTTTTTTTTCGGACTTATGTCAAGTTATCCATAAACGTCCTGTACACGCATTTTGAATATATAGCAGCCCAACTATTATGCTTAGAGAGTAGGCGATCGGTAAAGTACGTGATGTCCAGATCGCAGATATGGTGTTAAGGAGACGTGAACCACCATTTACTGCATAACTTACCAATATTATATTTATGTTACTAAAACTCAACTGCGATCTTTAAGAGGATAAACATAATTTACAGACATTCCATTCTATCTGAGTATATGTCCTCAGAAATTAAAAATAGTTTTCAATTATATACTGATGGATTTCGCATGTTCTATGTTGCTGGACTTACTTTACAAATCATATGACTTATGTTTAAGTTTGGATCAGCAAAATGCGAATTTAGAATTCTAAACATGTTATTAAAAATTAAACATGTTATTTAAAATTAAACATGTTATTTAAAATTAAACCTCAGTAGACATTTAGCTGGTGCGGATGCATGTGTTGTTTTTTCAGCTAATTCTCCTGTTAATGTATAATGTATTCCAAAGAAATCCATTTGATCCTTCCCATCCTGTGTTTTATGGATTTCTCGATTTGAAAAATACCACCAAACGCTGACCTTGTATGATTAAACTTATAACTAGTCTGACACAGTGCGTGTACTTAAATCATTTCCCTTTGCTAAATGCATATTACGCGGAATCGCGGACCTAAATTATTCAATACGTAAGCCTAAATTACGTTGCCTAATGCTATTTATACACAAACATTTTAATTAAAATGCGTTTTTTTTATTTAGAAGTATAAACTGACTCGTCTTATCTGTAGCACAGGACATATATGTGACAATTATACTACAAGTGCCATAAAGATGTGACACACCATGAAATGTTAACAAAATACCTTCATTGACCCGTATTTTACCAGGGTAATGAAAGTCCGCAAAACAGACTTTCCCGATGTGCAAATTCCAGTGAGCATTACATATATATAGGCATCGCACTCCAGCGCGTCGCCAGTAACCAATACTAAAAACTTGCTATGTCGGGTATATATAAACCTCATATATTCTGGCCTTGCCTATCCATATATGCAATTCACCTAACATTCTTCGAATTTGTTGATATTTGAAAAAGTTATACAAATGACATTTTGCTTATGTCATACTTAACTATCAAAATACTATATTAGTAGGAACTTGCATGCAAAGCGGCGAACATTTTCGTAAGTGAAATTCAACACAAATAAGATGATCAAATCCTCTGATTTATGTATCCATATAAACTTTTGCTAAACAAGACAGATTCGAAATAGGATGTTATCTTAAAAGGCGCATGTTATATAATACTTTTATAAATAACAATGTATGACGCTGACAAGTAGACCAAAAGAATAAATTGATTCTACTTTTACTAATATTATTATTTATACTACTTTTATTACACAACAACAACAACATCTACTACTACTACTACTACTGCTACTACTACTACTGCTACTACTACTACTACTACTACTACTACTACTACTACTACTACTACTACTACAACTACTACTACTACTACTACTACATTTGTTATTAGCTATATCTGCTACTGCTACTACTTCTACTATTACTACTACTAACTACTATTGCTACTACTAACTACTACTACTAACACTACTACTACTACTGCTCCTACCACTACTACTACTACTACTACTATAACTGTTATTAGCTATATCTGCTACTACTACTATTACTACTAACTACTACTACTACTATTACCACTACTACCACTACTACTCCTACTCCTACTCCTACCACTACTACTACTACTACTACTACTACTACTACTACTACTACTACTACTACCACTAATACCACTACTACTACTACCACTGCTACTACCACTTCTACTTCTACTACTATTGTTTTTACTAAATTTAATACATTAAATACTTACCATACTGTTAGACAAGTAGCTAAAATAAACGATTGATTATATAACGGCAGATAATGGCAAAATAAGTTACCAGCAATATGATTAAACTAAGAAGAGAGAGAGATCTAATAAAGAAAGACTATGGTTATGTAACAAATGGAAAAAAAAAGTATGTAGATGAGATGGGTTTAGGCTTCAAAACCAAAGAAAGCTAAACTTAATCACAAGAGCTAAGACAGAAATAGAACAACTGATATAAGTTAAGTACTGAAATTAATGATAAAACGCAACTTAAGGTCTTACGAACAGCCGAATATGAAGCTAAAACAGTCCCAAATTAAAACCTTGCATACAATACTGTCTATACATCAGTATTTCATAAAGCTAGCCTGCTTAGAACCTCTGGAATGAAAGACCAGAAGATTGTGGAGAGAAATAGTGTAGAAAACAATGGTTACATCACAATTATCTACAACAATCAACACATGCGGGTATGTTTCCAACTCTTTCCAGTCAGTGATGTCTGGTCAAGTACTGTTGTATCAAGTATGGTTAGGTACTGTCGTGTAAAGTCTGGTCGAGTACTGTCGAGTCCTTCCTGTCAAGTCTGGCCAAGTACACTTGAGTCCGTCCTATCAAGTTTGGTCAAATACTGTCAAGTCCGCCCTGTCAAGTCTGGTTAAGTACAGTCAGGTCGGTCCCGTCAAGTCGGGTCAAGTCCTTAGTTTAAATTATTTTATTGCCAAGTATATACATGTTGTTTTTTTTTACAAACCATGGTATGAGTTACAAATAAATATAGGCAAACGGGTTGAGATACAAGTTCAATAACTTAGAGACATCTCTCCCCGTACGGTACAATAATTTGCAGGTAAAGTCATGGCAGGATATAATGTAAAGATGCTTGGTTTTTGTAGGCAATTAAACAAGGTTAATATAAAAATTGGTTCATGACATTAAGAGGATGTTAGTAAGTAATCATATCAAAATTTGATCCTTGACAAAGATGTACATGTGTGTTTATGAGATATTACAATATATTTATACGGTTAAGAGGAAGATGTAAAAGAAATACATGGATGTAGAAAGATAGAAGAAGCGGTGAAGAAAGACAGATATACAGAAAGACAGACATGAGATAGAATATCATGTTGGTTGGTCAGAATGTTCGGGAACATGACATTTGAAGCGTTTTGACTGTTTTATGAATGTTTGGACAGCATTGAAAATGGTAATATTGTCTTCGTATGATAGAGATATATTGCCGGTAAGAAGAAGGTCGGAGTTTAATGGATGAAATTTACGAGTGTCTCTGAATAGTTGAATGCGTTGCTGTGTGTAGAGTACGCAGTGAAAAAAGTAGTGTTCTGTTGTTTCGGGAATATGACAATGTGCGCAAAGGTTATTATCTAAAATGTGGTTCATATACAAATCATGTTTTAAGTCGCTACAATTATTACGTAGCCGGGTATGCACAATGGAAAGAAATCGGGGGTCGTGGTAGTAGTGCGGAGGAACTGAGGCGGACATATATCTTGACTGCAAGACAGAACGTTTGAAATAACTTATTGTTGGAGTGTCCCTTATTGCCGATGGTAAAGAGTTCCACAGGTCAATTGCAGAAGGTACAAACGAATTTGCATATAGCGAAGTGCGTCTGTTTGTATTGACGAACTCGTTACGATTTCTTAGACTATATGGCATTAAAAGATCTGCGGATCGGGGAAAAAGAGCGTTGAGGTAAGGTGGTACCATATTGTGTTTTACTTTAAACATAAGTAATAGTTTTTGATATTCCCTTCTGTCACTCAGCTTTAGCCAGCCAAGTTCGTTGTAAAGCTTTTGTAAACTTACTGAACGGGTTATACTTGTAACTATTCTGCCTGCTTCAATTTGCATTTTTTCAAGTTTGTCTTTTTCATATTGTGTACAGTTGTCCCAGACCACAGATGCATAATCTAAGTTTGGCCTAATTAGTGAAATATACAGCTGGTTAAGTGTTTTTCGGTTGACTTTGAACTTTAGCATCCTTAATATTCCTAAAGATTTTGCTGTTGTTGTTATTATATTATTTATATGAGTATGCCATTTACAATCGTTAGACAATGTGACTCCTAGATGTTTATGTGAAGTGGACACATTAAGAACAGTGTTATTAAATGTAAGAGCTGGTGGGTTTGAATTGCCTATATAAAGAACTTCTGTTTTTTCGGGATTAAATGTAACTAACCACTGATCTGACCATTTCTCTATTTCGTATAAGTCGTGGTTAAGAGTATACTGTAACTCATTGAGAGATGATGATGTTGATGCTAAAGATGTATCATCAGCAAACAGTCTTACTACACTTAAAAGATTTTCAGTTATGTCGTTAACGTATACTAAAAACAAAAGGGGTCCAAGGACAGATCCTTGGGGTACTCCTGCAGATACGCTTCTAGAGGCAGAATAAGATTGCCCAACAATAACCTGTCAAGTCCTTCCTGTCAAGTCTGGCCAAGTACTCTTGAGTCCGTCCTGTCAAGTCTGGCCAAGTACTGTCGAGTCCGCCCCGTCAAGTCTGGTCATGTCGGTCCCGTCAATTCGGGTCAAGTCTGGTCAAGTCTGGTCATGTCGGTCCCGTCAAGTCTGGTCAAGTCTGGTCAAGTCGGTCCCGTCAAGTCGGGTCAAGTCTGGACAAGTCGGTCCCGTCAAGTCTGGTCAAGTCGGTACCGTCAAGTCTGGTCAAGTCGGTCCCGTCAAGTCTGGTCAAGTCGGTCCCGTCAAGTCAGGTCAAGTCCGTCCCGTCAATTCGGGTCAATTCTTGTCAAGTCGGTCCCGTCAAGCCGGGTCAAGTACGATCAAGTCCTTCCTGTCAAGTCTGGTCAAGTCTGATCAAGTACGGTCAGGTCGGTCCCGTCAAGTCGGGTCAGGTACGGTCAAGTTGGCCCTTTCAAGTCTTGTCAAGTCCGTCCTTCAAGTTTAGTCAAGTACCGTCAGGTAAGCCCCGTCAAATCTGGTCAAGTCCGTCCTGTCAAGTCTGGTCAAGTCCTGTCAGGTCGGTCCTGTCAAGTCTGGCCAAGTACTGCCAAGTCGGTCCCGTTAAGTCTGGTCAAGTCCGTCCTGTCAAGTCTAGTCAAGTACCGTCAAGTCGGTCCTGTCAAGTCTGATCAAGTACCGTCAAGTCGGTACCGTCAAGTCTGGTCAAGTCAGTCCTGTCAAGTCTAGTCAAGTACCGTTAAGTCGGTCCCGTCAAGTCTGGTCAAGTCAGTTGTATCAAGTCCGTCAAGTCTGGTCAAGTCGGTCCCGTCAAGTCTGGTCAAGTCTGGTCGTGTCGGTCCTGTCAAGTCGGGTCAATTACGGTCAAGTATGTCCTATCAAGTCTGGTCAAGTACGGTCAGGTCTGTCCCATCAAGTCGGGTCAAGTACGGTCAAGTCGTTCCCGTCAAGTCGGGTCAAGTCGGTCCCGTTAAGTCTGGTCAAGTCTGGTCAAGTCGGTTCCGTTAAGTCTGGTCAAGTCGGTCCCGTCAAGTCTGGTCATGTCAGTCCTGTCAAGTCTGGTCAAGTACCGTCACGTCGGTCCCGTCAAGTCTGGTCAAGTCAGTCCTGTCAAGTCTGGTCAAGTACCTCAAGTCGGTCCCGTCAAGTCTAGTCAAGTCAGTCGTATAAAGTCCGATCTAGTCAGTCCAGTCTGTCTTGTCAGGTCGGGCATGTCCTAGTCAGTAAATACTGTATTGTCGGTTCCAGTCCGTCAATTTAAGTTCGGTCCCCTTGTTTAGTCTAAATGTAAAAAAATATGTCCTAGAACAATGAAATCTACGTAAAATATAAAATGAATTCCACGTAAAGTAATTCCTAGAATATTAATGAAGTCTTCGTGAAGTAAGTCCTAGATTATGTAATGAAGTCCACGTAAAGTAAGTCCTAGATTATGTAATGAAATTCGCGTAAAATAAGTCCTAAAATTTGTAATGAAATCTTCCTAAAGTAAGTCCTAGAATTTGCAATGAAGTCCACGTAAAGTAAGTTCTGAAATGTGTAATGAAGTCCACGTAAAGTAAGTCCTTGAATGTGTAATGAAGATTACGTAAAATTAGTCCTAGAATTTGTAATGAAGTCTTCCTAAAGTAAGTCCTAGAATTTGCAATGAGGTCCACGTAAAGTAAGTCCTAGAATTTGTAATGAAGTTCACGTACAGTAAGTCCTAGAATTCGTAATGAAGTTCACGTAAAGTAAGTCCTAAAATGTGTAATGAAGTCTATATAAAGTAGGTCCTAGAATGTGTAATGAAGTCCACGTAAAGTAAGTCCTAGAACGTGTAATGAAGTCCACGTAAAGTAAGTCCTAGAATGTGTAATGAAGTCCACGTAAAGTAGGTCCTAGAATGTGTAATGAAGTCCACGTAGAGTAAGTCCTAAAATGTGTGATGAAGTCTACATAAAGTCCTAGAAAGTGTAATAAAGTCCACGTAAAGTAAGTCCTAGAATGTGTTACATTTACGTAAAGTGTAATTGTCAGTACAAGTCCGAGTGAAGAAGAACGTCAATCAAACAAGACAAGGCATGGTTTAATAAATGTATTTTATCATCATCATCCCCATAATCATCATCATCATTATCATCATCATTATCATCATCATCGTCATCATCATCGTCGTCATCGTCGTCGTAGTAGTCGTCATCATCCACATCATCATTATCATCTGCATCAGCAGCAGCGTCGTTGTTAAGACTTCATCATCATCATCCTAATGGTCATTATCATCATCATCAGCAGCAGCAGTAGCAGCAGCATAACCATCAGTTGTTTTGGCATCAATAATGACGACAACATATTCTTCAATAGCAGCAACATCAGCATCAATTAGTTTTACCAGCAACTTTAGCAGCATAATCATTTTCATCAACAGCAACGACTTGATCAACATCATTATCATAAACAACAGCAACAACATTATTGACAACAATCTCACCATCAACAGCAATAATATGAGTAACATAAATATCATTTACTATTGTGATATTTCCTTACAAATATTTTATTTTACAAAACAGTATAAACAAATCAACAATCGATGTTTTCATTATTTTAACAGCGACAATAGTAACAGCAATGTAACCATTAGCAGTATAATCATGAGCATTTGTGGAATCAATAGCAATCATTTTAAACCAATGTTAAAATGCTATGTTACCACTTTTTGCATAGGGAGGTCTCGGGTTCAAACCCCGGCCGGGTCAAACTAAAGACTTTAAAGTTGGTAGTTGTGGCTTCTCTCCTAACGCTAAGGGGGCAGCATTACGCCTTACTCGTCGGTATCAGTATAATGTACCGGCCGGTTTCAGTCCCTTGGCACCTCATAGGTGCCCCTGTGCTATAAAGAAATGTCGCATACAACGACAACAAAAACTGAAATACATTTGTATTTCATAAATATTTCCCATAACGTAGATCTTACTTAAGTCATTAGGTTTAACTATACATGCCTGTATTTTCTTTGCAGCTAGATATATTTATTAGGGTACATTTAAAGCTAGCTTGAAGGTAATTTAAAAAAGAGAAAGCAGTTCTTTTTTATGTTTTCCTTAAACAAACAAGAGCATTTGGGATTATATAGTTATGTCAAAAACGTAAACCAACGACAAAAATAACAGCGCCATGAATAAATGAGTGCAGTTATCACTTAATTGCAATCGAATTATCGTATCGGAAAAAAAGAGACGATATGGTAAGGATGCGCAAACAAAACAAAACAAAAACAACTAACAGAAAAAGAAAAGACAAAAAACAAGTTAGCTGTGGTCGGATTAACTCGAGGCTCTTCGTTAGGTCTGTCGGCCATCTTCGTTCATTTCCGCAAAAATACCACAAAATACCGGGGATGAACTCGATCCTCTCCATTCCGTCTATTGGCCAGCTTCGTTTATTTCCGCCAAAATGCCGTAGATAAAAACATGTTAAGACGGAATAAAATAAACGTATTTGATTGCAGGTGGAGTACAATTAGTTGTCTCTGCAAGGGAACTAAAATAATAACTTTCATTTAGTGCTTGGTTCAACGCTGCCTATCTTGCCGATCTGATATAAAAATATCATTCACATATACAATATAAGTATTAATTATGACATTTATTGTAGCAAGTTCAGTAATAATTAAAGTTGCACTTGTTGTCCTTGGCTGGGTTTTATTTTTTTTCACTTGAACCAAAGACATAGTGCTTCTTTAGCTGTGAGATCCATTTAAACGTAAGGTTGTGTTCATAAAAAATATTTTTTCTAACTTATATTAAGAAATATATTTCAAATTTTTCAACAGGAATGGTTTATTGAATGATAATTAAAACAATTTTCTATTCGTAAAGAAATATTACAAAAATTACAAGAAAAAAATGATAAAGTGTGAAAAATGCATCACAAAAACAACATAATAAATGGCAAAATACATTAAAGAGCAGACATAATAAGGTAAGTATATATAGTGCTACCATCACGGCGGTAACATACCACAAAAACCAGACATAATGTGGCAAACAGATATAGTGCTGCCTTCACTGTGACAACATACCTAAATGACCAGACATATAAAATGCTGCTTTCTCTTGTGTACCATACGTTTATACCACACATAATGAGGCAAGCAGATATAGTGCTGCCTTCATTGGGGTAACATACAATAAAGACCAGACGTATATAGTGCTGCCTTCATTGTAGTTACAAACAGTAAATAGGTAAATAAAAAAAGGTCCCATCAAAATTTCCACGGATATTTAAACTTGATTTACCTGTAGACAAAGGCAAACAAGGTAAATGTAAATGTGACTAAAAAACAGAGACGAGACATAACACACAAGAAGAAAAAAAACCATCAGTTACCGCCTTGGAACGGTCAGTCGGAAAAAGAGCCAACTGGGGTGCTTAAACCTGGTTTGTGGAGCGCTCCAACCTCGCACTTCCTGAAGGTTTTTCTATCAAACAGTGTACACAAAAAATCCGTCAAAGTGAAACAACTAACAGTAAAGACCAGAAAGACCAGACGTATATAGTGCTGCCTTCACTGTGGTAACATACCATAAAGACCAGACACACAGTGTGCTGCCTTCTCTGTGTAACATATCGGAAAGACCAGACGTATATAGTGCTGCCTTCACTGTGGTAACATACCGGAAAGACAAGACATATATAGTGCTGCCTTCACTGTGGTAACATACCGGAAAGACAAGACATATATACTGCTGCCTTCACTGTGGTAACATACCGGAAAGACAAGACATATACATGCTGCTGCCTTCACTGTGGTAACATACCGGAAAGACCAGACGTACGAGGGGCATTTATAAAGTATTAGTCAGTGCGTTTTTTTAACGTTTATCCGAGCGTAATTGGTACATGTTATACATGTGCGGAAAGATTAGACTCTCCTTTACAGTTACGTGCACGAGGAAACCGGGAAAAACCTACACAGTGAGCGCAATGTTCACTTGAATCGACTACGCTCAGGAACACTGTAGTTAAAAATGGCAGATAAAGAGAACAATTCTCAAGATGAGCAAAGAGCGTATTGAAAAATACGCGATGAAACATGGGTATATTTTTATGAGCCTGACAGTAAAGAAAAAAATGAGGTGTGGATCGGTGAAAATGACGAACAGCCCCAAGCTCGAACCTCAAAACGCATTATGTATGCATTATTTTTTGATTGCCAGGGAATGGTCGCTCGAATTCCTTTACCAGAAGGCAGGAGTGTTACTGGAATATTTTACCAAGATTCGGTTCTTTCTGCTGTTGTAAGCCACTATACTGCAGCCTGTCCCCGTACCGGCGTACGCGGAATCAAGCTCCTTCATGATAACGCACATGCCCACAAGTCATTGGCGGTAAAAGTCGTATCTTAGCGACAACAGCACTGACACTTTACCACACCCTGCATATACCCATGATCTTACTCCATGCGATTTTTGGTTGAATCCTTATATCGAGAACTATATGAGAGGTCGACGTTTTGAATCTCGGCACGCCGTCGGCAGCGCGCTTTTCCAGTGTCTAAACACTATACCTAAAGAGAGCTACCGAAAAGCATTTTCCGATTGGATTCATTGCTTGGAAAAGTGTATCCAAGTCAAAGGGGAATACTTCGAAGGGTTGGTCTAACAAGTTCTGCAGAAATATTACGTATACGACTAAAGCGCCACACTGATTAATACTGTATAAATGCCCCTCGTATATACTGCTGCCTTCACTGAGGTAACATATCGGAAAGACCAGACGTATAAAGTGCTGCCTTCAATGTGGTAACGTATCAAAAAGACCAGACGTATATACTGCTGCCTTCAATGTGGTAACATACCGGAAAGACAAGACGTGTATACTGCTGCCTTCACTGTGGTAATATATCGGAAAGACCAGACGTATAAAGGGCTGCCTTCACTGTGGTAACATATCGCAAAGACCAGACGTATATAGTGATGCCTTCACTGTGGTAATATACCGTAAAGACCAGACATATAGGGTGCTGCCTTCACTGTGGTAACATACGTAAAGACCAGGCGTATAGTGCTGCCTTCACTGTGGTAACATACCGTAAAGACCAGACGTATATAGTGCTGCCTTCACTCTGGTAACACTCCGTAAATACCAGACATATAGACTGCTGCCTTCACTGTGGTAACATACCGGAAAGACCAGAAATGTAGAGTGCTGCCTTCACTGTGGCAACATACCAACAGACCAGACATATAGAGTGCTGCCTTCACTGTGGTTACATACCGTACAGACAAGACATATAGAGTGCTGTCTTCACTGTGGTAACATACCGGAAAGACCAGACATATAGAGTGCTGCCTTCGCTGTGGTAACATACCGGAAAGACCAGACATATAAAGTGCTGCCTTCACTGTGGTAACATACCGAAAAGACCAGACATATAGAGTGCTGCCTTCACTGTGGTAGCATATCGGAATGACCAGACATATAGAGTGCTGCCTTCACTGTAGTAACATACCGGAAAGACCAGACGTATATAGTGCTGCCTTCACTCTGGTAACATTCCGTAAATATAAGACATATATAGTGCTGCCTTCACTGTGGTAACATACTGGAAAGACCAGACGTATATAGTGCTGCCTTCACTCTGGTAACACTCCGTAAATACCAGACATATAGAGTGCTGCCTTCATTGTAGTAACATACCGGAAAGACCAGACGTATATAGTGCTGCCTTCACTCTGGTAACACTCCGTAAATACAAGACATATAGAGTGCTGCCTTCACTGTGGCAACATATCGGAAAGACAAGACATATAGAATGCTGCCTTCACTGTGGAAACATACCGGAAAGACCAGACATATAGAGTGCTGCCTTCACTGTGGTAACATACCGGAAAGACCAGACATATAGAGTGCTGCCTTCACTGTGGCAACATACCAAACAGACCAGACATATAGACTGCTGCCTTCACTGTGGTAACAGACCGGAAAGACCAGACATATAAAGTGCTGCCTTCACTGTGGTAGCATATAGGAAAAACAGACATATAGAGTGCTGGCTTCATTTAAGTAACATACCTGAAAACCAGACGCACATAGTGCTGCCTTCACTGTGGTAACATACCGGAAAGACCAGACGTATATAGTGATGCCTTCACCTTTGTAACATACCATAAAGACCAGACATAAAGAGTGATGCCTTCACTGTGGGAACATGCCGTTACGACAACACATACAGAGTGCTACCTTCACTGTGGTTACAAACCTTATAGACTAGACATGTAGAGTGCTGCATTCACTGTATTAATATACCGTACAGACCAGGATGATGAGGCAAGCAGATATAATGCTGCCTTCATTGTGGTAACATACAGTAAAACCAGACGTATATAGTGCTGCCTTCACTGTGGTAATATACCATAATTACCAGACATATATAGTGCTGCCTTCATTGTGGTAATATGCCAGAAATACTAGAAATATATTGTGCTATCTTCACTGTGATAACATAGCATAAAGACCAGACGTATACAGTGCTGCCTTCACTGTGGTAATATACCATAAATTCCAGACATATATAGTGATGCCTTCACTGTGGTAACATACCATAAAGGCGATTTCATGTCTATTTCAGTTAAACTGTATATCAAACGTTGGTTGTAGAATATTGATTCTTTTCTTTAATATTGTCTTTAAAGTATGAACCATATTTTGTTTTCATAAAATATGATGTGGATAAATATTGCTATGTATTTTATACATATGTTTGTGCGTGTGATGAATTGTTTCAAAAACTGTGATAATAATTCTTGATAATTATGATTTAAAGTAGTATTAGTAGTATTAGTAGTATTAGTAGTAGTAGTAGTGGTAGTAGTAGTAGTAGTAGTAGTAGTAGTAGTAGTAGTAGTAGCAGCAGCAGCAGCAGCAGTAGTAGTAGTAGTAGTAGTAGTAGTAGTAGTAGTAGTAGTAGTAGTAGTAGTAGTAGTGTTATTATTGTTTAAGATACATTATTGTGTGTTGTCATATTGGTTGTTATTAGTATATTGTTTTAAGAGATACATAATGTTGATGGTTTTTCTGTCACCTTTTTTGTAATATTTTATTGACATCTGCAAGAATATGCCGTCATTTGTGAAAGAATATTGTATCAATGATGACATTATATTATTAAGGGAAGTGTATATTAATTTTCTTTTTGGATTTATTAAATTGTGATATTTGTAATAATTATTTCCTCAAAGGACTTAAAACAGCAGTCATACTATATCAAAGGTTCGCGATGTGCTACATGAATAACGGTCAGAAATATATTTACTCTTTGTTGATATACTTATAACACAAATTTATGTTATCAAAATAACATTTGATAAACCTTGATAGATAAAAATTATCTAAATAGGATATAAAGTACGAAAGTTTATTGTAATTTTGTCTTAATTACATGAGTAACGACTAGAAATGATTGATTCGTCCATTGTTCTCAACATACATTTAATACAGGAAGTAAGTTGTGTCTAAACCAACGTGTGCCTATCGTCTGTTTTGGGCATACACATTCTTTTATCGATTCATTATGACATTAATTAGTAATACATGGAGAGTTGCATTAGATTTCAGGAAGCGTTGCTCATGCTCTTTTACGCTCGATAATTTAGTATTCTATTACATGTACGTTCTGTCCCTTCATTTCATGCTTTTAGCAAGCAATATTAGAATATATGAAAAAGTCCTATGAGGATTGCAACATAAACCAAACTCCGATTAGGCACAGAACAAAGGTATTTCACATGCAAGCCAAGCGAAAGGTAAGAACAAATCTGTTATGAGTCATTTAACGAAAAAAGCAAACCCGACAGTTACCGCCTTGGAACGGTCAGTCGGCAATATGGACCGACTGGGCTGCTTAAACCGGTTTTACAAAGCTCTAACCTCACACTTCCTGACGAGTTTCTCAAATGCAAGCAATGAAAAGAAAAACGATCCATATGAATACAAAATGTCCAAGCGCTGATATTTTCTATAAGTTATGACGAAGTATTTATTGAAAAATAATGTCCACATAGTGTTTAGAGAAGAAAATGGTATTATTTCGATTTGAAAAACTACACAAAAATGATTGACTATAAATTAAATTGACTTTCTAAATCATGAACAAACATGACCAGAAACGAATAAATGGATGTACATCATGTTCATGTGAAGATGGAATTGAAGAACTAAAGTCCAATGTCCATCATATATTCAATTCATGTACTAGTTGTGGTCATAGGCAACATTTTAGCGTTCCCATTTGTGCATCATGGATGGAGTAACTCTTCTACGTTTGCTTCGCCTTCCTGCCTTACCGTATGCTATAAAGTACGTTATGTTTACAAAAGCAACACATTATCCTAACTAATTGTCCCATGGTAGATGATAATAAAGGGGTTATGATCTATTTGTATGTTGTTTACATCTGTTATGTATACCCCCCTTTCACTTCCAGCCTTTTTCTGGACTTATGTCAAGTTATCCATAAATATCCATACACGCATTTTGAATATGTAGCAGCCCAACTATTATGCTTAGAGGGGCGGCGATCGATTAAGTACGTGATGTCCAGATCGCAGATATGTTGTAAGGGAAACGTGGGCAACAATTCCCGCATAACCTACAAGTAGGATCATTTATGTTACTAAAACCTTACTGCGATCTTTACGAAGATGAATACTATTTACAGACATTTTATCTGAACATATGTCCTCAGAAATTTATAAAAAAAATCCAATTATATACTTATGGAAAATCGCACGTTCTTGGTTCTTGGACTTAGTTTATAAATCACATTACTTAAGTGTAAGTTTGGTTTAGCAAAATGCAAATTAAAAATTCTAAACATATAATTACTGCCGTTACTTTGTACAGATATAGAATCTTATGAAACTAGGGGATTGCAATATCTGAACGTACCGTTAATCCATTTACACTAACGCCCAAGGTTTAGACATTTTAATGATAAACGGAAATAACCCCAAATCTCTCGTTTCTGCTATGTTTATGTAAAGATTATACACACAACCAAAATAACTATAACAGTACATAAACAAATAAAGAATTAACAATAAAAACGAACGCTGTTTAGCGAATAACGACATGTATTTTGACAAGGTTATAAAAGTCCGCAAAACAGACTTTCCCTATGTGCAAATTTCAGTGAGCATTCCACATACACATGTATAGGCGCTGCGCATCAGCGCGAGGTCAGTAACCTTTACTAGAAACCTACTACCTAAATATATATATTTTACATAAACTATGATTATTTTAGCGAACAATTTCTTTGTAAAATATCCGATTGATCAAAGGGAAGCAACGATGATTTCAAAATGTAATAATTTATTATTCTCCCTTTTACAAATGTTTTTTTTTAAGTTTTATATTGGCATGCTTTGGATAAGAATAATTTGAATTTCTTTAGATGCGTGCCTCTTTGTAGAAATTTTAGTATAATTAAACTGCATAACTTATTATGTACTGATTTGTTTCTTTTATTTGATTTAAAACCTACTGAGCTTTTTTAGTAAAATGTGCCAGATTTAAAATATACAAGTATGTTACAATGGTCTATATTCAACGATGTTCACGTCTATAACACTAAATAAAATTGTTTAAGTATATATTCAACTTTTATTCTATATTTTCTTATGTGTGTATTTAGTTTAAATGTGCCAGACCTATAACATACAATTATGTAAAATTGGTATATTTTCAATAATATAGACGTTTTCTGAAAAACAACATAATGTTTATCAAATACAATTTAAAATTTTCTATTGTACATATTTGTAATATGAAGATTGTTATGGTTATGCTACACTTCATCTTTTTATAAATGGAATGATACTCATTATACTTAACTAAACAATGACAGTTACATGAAGTTCATGTGAGAGGTGGTATCCCACAGTTTGCATGCACATACAACATGTTAGAAAATCTTACCACGTTTATAAGGTATTTGTGCATAATTCTTGCATAATTTAGTGTAAATAAAGGTTGTTACCTCAATTTTTAGACTGTATTAACGATAAATATGTCGAATTAAATGTTAACGACGTCCTCAAACAAAAAAACTGTATTACACTTGTATAATATAACGATATATGTAATGGATGTATTGAAGGGAAAACAAAGGAAGCCGTGTGATAAATATTTTCTAAAAACGCACACTGTGTATGTATACTTAAAACATAAATGACACATATGGCCAATAACAGATGCACGGCATAAACATGCACATTTTTATTCGAAATATGTACATTTTATTAAAAATATTACTCAATGTAAAAACTTCTTCACGGCATATTTCTTCCAGATCAACACTAAATGACGAATCAAACGCACTTTACTTTGAGAGTAACTTATCGTAATCGTTGGGATCAAGAATATCTGCTGTTTTTACTTTCTTCCTTAATGTCTTTTACTTATGCAATAACAAATTCCATTGCTAACTTGGCATACTCGGTTTCTTGTGTTAAACAATACCTTACCAGACAGCTACGAATTTCCATTATTGCCTGCTAGGTTTTTTATATAGTTGCAAACTACACTATTAAAAGCACAACACTGTTGTTTTCACTGAAAAATGTCTCAAAGAACAGTTGCGATTTCCTGTTATTGTCTCTGAAAAGATCATAGCCCTTCAGAGTGGCGCCAGTTCTGTCTCTTGTGAATGTATGTACAAAGAAGAAAGAGAAGAATAGAAAATAAAAAAGTATTCTCAGCACATAAAGGTGATAAAATATATGCAATTCTACCTCCAGGTCGGTGATTAACTATAATCCATTAAAGAGTCAAACGCACGATCGAGAAAAGAGCGTGAAGAGAAAGGAGGGTGTGTGAATTTGTTTCATGACATTATTTTGAAAAACAAACCTTTTGACTTAAAATCTTGGTCATATCGTTCAATTGTATTTTCATTTAGAATGCTAATAGCGTCATTATCTTTGCACATGAGCCAAACACTATTCAGTTTAAATACAATTATATAATAACTTAATGTAATCCCTTAAAACAAGTGTAGTAGCAGAATAATGTGCCGAAAAGAAGTTTACTCTTTCTTTGCTGAAGGAAAGACTTTAAAATGAAGAAGTAACTAAAATGCGCGGTAGTTGTCGGTGTATTGTCTTAATGCTAACAAGAAGAGGCAGATTAACATGAACAATCCATCCTCACTAGATTCATCCAGTTTATTGGTTATATGATAAATAGAAGTGAAAATAGGTCAGCACCTTAGATGTATAGCTAAGAGAATCCTTTGCTTGACCAATACGCTAAAATAAACGATTTCTATATTTTAGCTGATTCGTTAAAGATTTATAGAAAGAATCCCCGTCCCTGTGTCCATTGTCACATGAAGTTGTAAACATCCCTGCTTTATAAAAGACGATTCTTTGCAAATTTGACCAAATATGTCAGCATTTAACAGTTTAGCTGGCTAATGAAGTAAACAGCGGTAAGTTTTATTTGGACGTAACAGCTAGGTAGAAAATCTGCCTTGGCGGAAATATGATTTTACTCTCATTCTGCCTCTCCTTTTACTCACAGGAATGTTTGTTGTTATCATCCTCATATGGGTGCAATGTTAAAGAGAATATATAAAGTCCTTGCATGGACTAAAGAAACAATTATGTCAGTATTTTATCAAAACTCAGTAGAACTTAACATTTTAGTTTGAAAATCATTGCATGTGTCAGATTGAAGGTATGTATTCAATGAGTTAATATAACTTCATTCATAAATGAGTTTACAGACAATCATTTAGTTAGACTCGATGAAATTGGTTTATTTATGCGAAAATTGGGTTAAATTATTGAAATCCCTAAACTTCGCGGTGGTGATACATTGTTGCCCAATATGTCTGAAAATGACGTGTGGCGCATTGACCAGCGCTTACGTCACAGTAAGGGGCAGATAATCATGGCAGAATTTACCACTTGCCTATGGCAGTGGAGTAAAATCCCATTGCAAATCAAGTTTTACTACGACACCCCAGTACAGCCATGATTTTCCAGCATTTTCTTTTCTTTAGAGCATCTTAGATTGTGGATCCAAAGTACATCAGAACTACAAAATGCTCATTAGTGTTTATTATAAATGAAGTTGATTTTTCTGTAGTATAGTTTTTTATGAAGTATGAAAGTAAATGTAGAATATTCGAATCTTCCTTCGTTCCTCAGAGAAAGGTTCATGAATGATCTGTTATAGAAACGACACTGTTAAAAAGCAAAATGTGGATTATTCTAAGGTTGTTTTTTTATACATCTTAGCGACCAGATACGATCATTAAAGCGACGTGCAAGTATTTTGATAGAGGAAGACCCCAAACAAATGTCTGGGTAGAATCACGGGCGCACCGCTGGTTAGCTGGAAGACCTTCCCACATGAACGGGACTCGAACCCACGTGGTGAGAGGCTAAGCGGTCAGAGGAGTTACAAGTCAGCGACTCTACCACTACGCCATGGGCGCCCCTTTATTCTTAATTAAAGTATATACTATACAAGGTAGGATACGAGTATAAAACTTGAAATCGTTTGGCTCATGCCAAAGCTATTTATGAAGAGTATACATGTCTTTAAGGACCCGCCTATGCAAAAATAGCATATGCTCACTTCAGTCTTAATGAAATTAATAGCTTATAGAATTGTAAAAGTGTTGTTTTTGTTTTTCCTCTTTCTCTATCTCACTGCTTTTCATAGCCATAAGCAACCAATTTTTACAATTTTGTTCATAAAGCAAGAATAATTGTTGACTTTAATGGTAATACCGAAATGTTAAGACCCTATCAAACAAGCTTGACTGTAAACACACGTGTGTAAAGTACGTTTAAGTACATTAATTCTGACAAGTTATCGGTAATGCTAGTTTCTCTACCTCGATAGGCGTTTGAATGAACCGTCGTTTTAATAAACAACGTATGTTTGTGCGTATGTGTTTGTGCGTGCTCGTATGTTTGTGTGCGAATGTGTATGCCGGCGTGCGTGTGTATGCTTGTGCGTATGTATGTGTGCGCACTTGTTTGTGTACGTTTGCAGAGATAGGCAAAGAAGGCAAGAGAGAAATACAGCGAGAGAGGGGAGTGAGATTAGCTCAGATAGTGAAGAGAACCTACGATAACTTTGATAAAGGGCTTGAAGGCCGTTTACAGTCTGCTCTTAGATTAAGTAAATGTTCAGATTGTTCTTACACGTCAAATTTCATAAAACAATTACATTAGATTCTGCATATTAGTGTGTTAGGCTTGATTATTCAACTGATGTTTATATTCTGGTTTTGAGCTTGTGTTTACCACAGGCAACGTAAATCAAAGGTAAGTTATTCTTTAGATTTGGAACCTCATCACTCTTTGTGTTTAAAATTGTGTCTTTTGGATAACTACCTACCTACACAGCCGTTTGATCGTCCGTCGGTATTGCTCGCTTCTATTTAATTTCTGCAGCCCCTTGATAAACAAAATCGGACAGTGTTGATTTCATTATTTTACTATTCGGCATCGCATCGTTGTATTTTCTGTGTATGCAAGAGAGGTTTCAAAGATACCCTTGGTGTAATGTCCCTCCCACCTATATATACCTACTGTCAGCACCATTTGCAATAAACAGCGTATGCAAATTTGAAACTGTATGTCGTGTTTCTTTTGCACTCATATTTCTTAGACGTTGCTATTTCTTCTAAATGCTTCTGGTAGGACATCTGGAAATATTCCCCCCCCCCCACCGCACCCCCTCCCCTCACCCGTTTGATGCAATGTATGCAGTTTTATATCTATTTGCGGCGTATATGGTCGACGTTCGGGAATTCACCTGAAGATGCAAGGACAAATAACAACAATGATATTTTTGTTACGACCTTTTTTTTGATCTGAGCAAAAACTCTCTGCATTTTCTGTTAACCGACTCGGCCTACTTTATCGCATGGTTAAGAAGTTGTTTATAGTCGTTTTTGCTTTCGGACTGTCTAATGTTATTACTTATCGCACATAATCTTTTAATTGGCACCTTTCCACCGTTTCTGGATATGATGAGTCGTTATGCAGATATACATGTTTGTAAAAGGACTTTAAGAAAAGAACGGTCTGAAGATGTCCACCACACAGGGATGTCAAGATAATGATCGGTATTTTACCTGTTAAAAGTTCAACATTAGTAATTTTTCGTTTTTGCTTCGACAATTCCCGTGCGCATTGTTACAATTACGGCTTAACAAAATAACTACAAATAACCTTTGTCCTTGGAATCTTTTGTATATCTATCTTGCTTGATTTTGTAAAAAAATGCAATATGTTTTGAATATCATAGACATAAATGTATCATATTAAATATGTTGTGAAGACAACATTTTCCTTGCCTCGCTCAGGTTATAAATGCTAGTGCAACATTTGCGTCACTTGTCATTTACATTTACTTAATCGGGAGCCTTAAATATATCCGTACGGTAGGCCTCGGGTTTGATCCTGGGCCGCGACATACCAAAGTCACTAAAATGGTAGTGGTATAGCTCCCTTGCTAACGCTCAAGCAAATATAAGGGTAGTTCCACGACTGGTTGGCCCGGTGTCAGGATAATGTGACTGGGTGTGGTATCATGTCAGGTGTTCACGGCATGCTATACACAGTAAAAGCAGCACTATATCTGCTTCAAGTGGACAGCGTCTCCAGATAACTGAAATACTGTTGGTGGGACGATAAACCCAATAAACAAACAAACAAATAAATATATCTCCAAATCAAAGGGTGTATATTTTGGATTGCCAACCTTTTAAAAATAGTCAAAAGAAACTTTATTCCCGGTCTTGCTTTCTATAGATAAATCTAATTGAGCTGTTTTTCTCTCTTTTTAAGAGAGATTAAACTGGAATAACTTCCTGTTTATTTGTAAACTACAAGCCATTTGCGAATTTAAGCGAAACTAGTTACAATTAATCTTTCCAAACTGCTACCAGTTGTTATCGATTTATTTCATGTGTAAACTGACATGTGCATATTTACACTGAGTATAACGACAAAGTAAGGTTAAACACATGTATATAGTCACATGAAGTTCTATAATTTATCATGTGATTGAAATAACATTGCGTACTACTTAGTGACCCTAAAATGTACGACGCTGCTTATCGCGACTGATAAACACATACAGATATGTGAATCCAAACTAACAGTGCGGTGATTTATACACAAAACAACTTGACATGCCTAGCAGGTTTCTATATTTATTTAGTTGATTTCTCCTTAGATTAATGTATTTATTAACAATCTTGTCACACATAAAGAACATGATCTGATATTTAAACACATTATATAAATAACGTCAATGAAACATTTATATACACTAAACAACATCAAAGACTGTTTTACAAGTATCACTTCTATACTCTAGGTAGGCAAAATCAGCATTCGATAATAAATTTATTAATATTACTTATTAAAATGCAAAATGTAATTTAAATTGATTTTCATTTGAAAACCACAGCAACTTAACGTTGGCGGGGGAATACTCATTGTGCAAATTGCTAACAACAGCTTTCTATAACACTATCATCAAGATGTTCAATAAAATAATGAAGTTAATGGTCTTCTTCAACTGACACCATATTCATTCTGTGAACACTACAAATATGAGATAACGTGATTTCATCAAACTGTGTTCGCACTGTACTGATATTTGTGGTATTTCTACTCTTTTGCCTTGAATATCGGCTTATAGTTACAAAGCTCACACTTACTGGCCTGTCTGGATTGGAATGTCAGCCGTCTTCCACTACCATTGCCGTTTCAAACAGTTCAACAATGCGCTCTTTATCTTGAATAGTAACTTTCTATCTGAATGTCGCTCTGTCACTTCTCGGATCACCGGTGTTAAAGAAATAATGAATTGTACAATTTACCAACCTTAATTGACCAAGGACATGTCAATGTAAGTTTGTACTATTTACGTCAACCGATTTCCTTTAAATGTTTATGGATTATAGCTTGTAGTTGTTGAACTTCATTATTTGTTGTACCTTGATCTTGTGATAGAATAATGAAATAGTCCTTGCCAAACGCGATGTCAACCTTATGAGATAAACAGATAAACAGTGCTTATAGCCTGATAGGCAGTGTCAAAATCTACATAGCCACGTCCTATTTTATGCAAACGTTTACTTCACATTTATGAGATTTCTTTCATGGGTCTTATTCAAAACTTATAGCGTTCACTTAACGTTTATATAATATTTTTTGTGCCTTATTTAAAACAGCGTTTACTTCACAATCAATTAAAGAATTCAAGTTTATTTACTAATTAAAAATGTCCCGTGTTTACTTAAAAAATTCTTTAAAAATTCCAAACGTCTTCTTATGCATACAAAAAGAAATTATCAAGTAACTCATTTAAAATTCATTTTTACATTAGGTTTATGGACGAATTCTTTCTGGTAATTCTTTTAAAATTCCAGTTACTTCACATTTAGGAAAGAATCGTCAAGTAATCCTCTTAAAATTCAAAACGTTTATTTGATGTACATAACATAATATGTCAAGTAAATTGCCGTCACATTTATAGACTTATTTGACTAGTAACTAGTATAAAATTCAAATCCTTTTCTTCACATCTATTGAAGAATTTGTCAAGTAACGTTTTAAAGTCCAAGCCTTACCTTCACGTTTGTGGATCAATATATCAAATTACCTATTAAAATTCAATGCGTTTACATAAAATCTTGAAGATTTTTTTTTTATAATTATGAAGTAAACATTTGGAATTTTGACTGAATAGCTTGCTACCAGTTCATGTATACCTGATTCAGAAGCCCCCTATGTTAACCTCATGGTTCCAATTAACTGATTGTTTTTATTCTAACTAAGCATAATTTTACTATTCTTCATATTTCACATAGGGCATTTTCTCATGTTTCTTTTTATTATGTTAACGAAGACAACTGCAACACTTAGAACGACATTGACACGTTCGATTTGTTTTCTTTTTTACTTTTTGCACAAACAGAAATGTTGTTTAATTAGAAAAAAATCAGATACAACTTTATGATGATTTATATAAAAATATAACTTCTTTAATTGTTATTGTTTTATCTACTATTGATATGCTTCGCTTGTGAGCCATTTGACGTTTTTGAATTCTTGTATTTAAATTTTTTTATGACGTATCTATTTCAGTAACATTACTTTTGTGTCGAAGAAGGCTTAAAATTAAAACGTGTATGATTCTTGTAACTTTCATCATTTTTACGTAATGTATCAAAATTGCTGTCAGACTTGCGCTGTAACCTTTTTTTACTAGTAGCTACTTTTAATAGGGGTTTTAGGGAAACTACAGCTACGCTGTGGGCCTTGCATAAAGCGGTTACATGAGCGTGTATTTTGAGTGTGTGTGTGTGTGTGTGTGTGTGTGTGTGTGTGTGTGTGTGTGTGTGAACTTTTGAATACACAACTGGCTTTCATTATGACGTTATTTGATCGATTTGTGTGATTTGATCCGTTTTCCCGTTTTGATCAAATCCCACCCCAACAAATGTGTTACTCTATAAGATGAAAATAAAAAATGACAACTTGTGTTCTTTGTGCCACAAACAAAAAGAAACAATCCTCCACTTGTTCTGTGATTGTGAGTTGGTAAAAACTTTTTGGAATGAGTTACAAACCCTTATAAACAATTACTGCCCATTCATATCTTTAAATTTAGTGTGCCAAGATATAATTTTTGGAAACAGGTATTTTACTAATGTTCTTAATACAATAATAATGCTAGCTAAGTACCACATTTTCAAAACAAAAGAAACAGTCAAACCTAGTATTGAACTGTTCAAAAACAATTAATAAATCAATACAGAATTGACCAATACATTTCAAGGACAAATCTAAAACAAGACATTAATGACAAATACTGGAGCCCACTAATAAATTTAATAACACATATTAACTAATTCCTAATTCACTAAGACTGACTAGACATGAGCATATATAACTTAAGTTACTAACTCATTTTATTTACATATGTTATTTAAAATGTTTATAGAAAGGACAAGTATAGAATATTACATTTTTTAAAAAATCACATTATTATACAAAAATAATATGCCAATCTGGATTTGTATAACTATATGTTTTTGTAATATTGGGTTAATAACTTTGTTAAGCCTAGTAGTGTGTATCTTTGTGCATGTAAATGTGTATCTATATGTTTGTGTGTATATATGTATAGGTATATATGTATGGGTATGTATGTATATGTATACACTCAGCCTTAGGTATGTCCATTACAGAAAAGACATGCATTAAATATTGAATTTTCAATAACAATAAAAATAATCAACCATGTATGACACAACTTAACGTATTGTATAATTGAATTAATCATTATTTCACAGTATTATCCTTTCTATAAATGTTTGCAGTATTTTGCTCTGTTTATCGATTACTGCAATATTGATCTTGACTTAAATCAATCTTTATCAAAGTCTATTTTTTTGTTTTGTTTTGTTGACTAATTAAAGTGAATACATATATTTTTATCTTTGCTAAGACTGTATCGAAATACATGTACGCCATTATAGTAAAAGTTTAGTATGCTTATGAGTCGGGAACAACTGAAACAAGGATACAATTCAATATATAGAGGTAGAATTAAATGTATATTACAATTCTTTTTACATCGATAACTTCATTACAATCCGTAAATCCCAACAATACAAGGAAAAGGATACATACGTAATTTTCTTTTACCTTTCGTCATTCCTGCTATTATTTGTATTAAGACAACATTAACATATATAATAAACCCATAATACTATTCATTACCATAAACCAACCAATGCATGTATTCCATTTGTTCTTCAAACCGACTCAACATATAACTTTATTATTGATATTTATGTCAAATCTTATATTTACTACATGTTGTAAAATTAAAACTGTATTTGTATGATCGAAACTCACAAATAAAAATTAAAAAAAAAAAATCCCACCCCAACTTGATCCAAGTTTGGTTATTTGGATCGAATCTTTGTTTATCCATTTTCGATCCACTTTCATCCAACTTCGATTAAGTTTTAAATGGGATGGGTTCTGGTTTTAACTATAAATAACAGCTGGAGCGCTATTTTAGTCCGAAAGGTCAAAAACGTTATATTAAACACATCCCATTGTCACGTGTTTTTTAAGAAATTTAATGTTAAAGGGGATGTTTGCTACTAAATGTTTGCATTATGTGTATATTATGCAGTTGTTCTTCATTATTGCTAAGGCAGGTTATCCCTCCATTATATTTGGAGTAATTCGTATTCGATAAATAAGAATTTGTAGTAGATAGTATATGACTCATTTTACATTTATAATATTTATCTGTGTATTGGGTTTATGTTCACCAACAGTATTTCAGTTTTCTGGAGACAGTTATTTATCTGTCATCTATGGAGTTGGACCTTACTTACTTGAGAAATTATTAAACTAGTTGCCTCATTAAGTACGCGATTATTGCTGTGGAGCACTGGGCGATTGTTAAGAATATTTAGTAAATGTTTGCTAGAGACATAGTTCTATTTTGAGACAAAATTAATAAAAACGACGTTTGGATTATAAGACTTTTGTCGGAACTGTTGAATGTGGACTGTTTTGTTATACATGAAAGATGACTGAAGCTTGAGTAATCTACATCAAGCTTCCTTAAAACATTAGTATTCTAGACGTACTTTTCTGGTGGTTTCGTCTTCACAAACCCCATTTCATCTTGGAAAAAACAGGGAAGAGAACAGTCACGCTTACGTACTTTTTAGATGTTTCCTTTAAGAGGCACTTACAAACTGGAACATACCACTAGCAAGAACAGGAATGATGCCTTTAAGAGGTGTTTTCCTTAGGCGTTAAAAATCAATAAGTCACTTCTCATAAATAGGTATCAAGATTGATGTTATTAAAATAGTGGTGCCATACTAGTAAAAATCATCATCTTACGACATTTATAATCGTGGTTAAGACTCACTTCGACCAAACACTGTAAAAAGTACGATCTATCAAACATCAACATTTTCATAAATAAATAAAGATTTATAGTTATGTGTACACTTACTCACTAAAATACAAAAATAATAATTTGCAGAAATATAATATTTAGCAGATCCAAATCAACATTTATGGTCTGAACAGTTAGTTTTTAATATGTTTTAAAAGTGAAAATGATTTTTTTTACAGATCGTCAGCAGCTTTACATTGTATATACATAACTTTTCTGTGGTCATGATTTGAGAAACAAAATTACAATTATTATTAAAATTTATCCGACTGGGTTAGCTTTCTTAAAAAAAATTACTTAAGCTAAATTTAGTTTAACTTTAGTTTAGGTATTACGTATTTAGGTATTTAGTTTAACTTTAGCAGATCCAAATCTGCATCAGTGGTCTGAACAGTTTGTTTTTAAAAGTTGAAATCGTCAGCAGCTTTACATTGTATATTGAGGTCATGATTTGAGGAACAAAATTATATTTATGATTAAAAATTTTCCGACTGGGTTATCTATATTTTACATCAATTTACTTTAATATGTTAACTTGCATCAAAATGTTAACGTTACGAAAATTTATTGAACGATTAAAATATATGAGCACGATAATTTCATTTTTAACCATTAGAAACGAAGTTATATAAATGTTGTCCAGTGCATTTATATAATGTACTTTATCTTGTTTACGTGCGTTGCTAGCTACGTTGCTTTTATTTGTGTTAGTGAAGTTCATTCAACCTTTGAGGTAAATCGCTACCGAGTAAAGATGTATTCTTCCCAACCAAATTAAAACGTGACTGTTAACTCTAATAACGTATTATCCTTAGTCAACACATACAGTGATTATTGTTTAACCTAGTGACGTAAGTATTCGTTTTAGGACATACCTATAATATATTAACTCAACTTTATTGTGCTGACCAATTATCCGTTTTGAATTGGTTATAATATATAATTACAAAAACGTTGATCACTATATATTTTTCTCTACAGGATTCACAATGACTACAGAACCTGAGATTAAAGAATCATTGTGCAAAAGACTCCTAGTGGCAGCCATAGATTTCGGAACTACCTACTCCGGTTATGCGTTTTCACTCCGGACACAGCCTTTCACTGTCAAATGCAATGATACTTGGAACACCGCCTCTGGTCTTCAATCGATGAAAACACCAACGGTTCTTCTTCTAGATGAAAATAAGAAGTTTGTAGCGTTTGGTTATGAAGCAGAGGACAGATATAATCAGTTGGTTGAAGATGGGACACATGGAAAATATTATTATTGCCGAAGGTTCAAAATGTCATTACACACATCTGTTGTAAGTTTTCTGTGTACATTTATTTTGTTCCACAAACCTGTTTACTCTGTGTAACATGCATCAGATATATTTGGGGCTATTATTTATAAATTTACTGTGCGATTTTATATATTATGGACGTGCACCGAAACATTAAAGATGACATATAAGACACATCTCGTTTATATGTATAAATGCTGTAAATGTTGTTTTTTATTCACAACTATTTCCAGATAATGGACATAAACAATACAATTCAAGACGTCAATGGCAAGGAAGTGGAAGCACTGCTTGTATTTAGCGAATCAATCAAATATTTTAAGAAGAAGGCAGAGTATCATATAAATTCAAGGTAATATCTGAATTAAGTTACGTGATGACTTCATGCGGATAGCTATTTAATGCATATATACAAACTGATGTATATGAGATTCTCTTAGGGGATACACACTTAGTCTGTTTCTTTTGTTTTTAGTTCTGTTCAAATCATTCCAATACTATTTGTTCTTAAAGTATTTGAAGTCTATTTCTCTAATGTTTCAAACTCGGGTTATGAATGTCCTTCTCCTTACTGTAGTTTTTGCTATGTCTTAACAGAGGCTACTTAATGAACAAGATAGGGTCCAACGACATCGAATGGGTGCTTACTGTTCCGGCAATTTGGACAGATGCAGCGAAGCAAATCATGCGCAAGGCTGCCGAAAAGGTATCGATGAAAATAGTTATGCCATTTTCAAGAAACCAATGCCAAGCTACTTCAAACAACTTAACAGATCAATAATCAATTATTCTATCAGTTTGTGCTCTTCCCTATCTGTACGTTTGCAGATGACAGACTGTTCCGATTTTCACCAAATTATTAATGGTATTGTTTGTTTTTCTTTGCCAAGGCATTTCATTTAAAGGGACATTTAAAAAAAAAGTGTACACGAGATTGACCGTTACATGAAATGAATACTGTCACCTTTAAAGACAGATTTAGATGAAATCGTTTAAAAGTGTACACAGTGTAGCCTCCATCGATTATAACTGTCCCTTCTTCAGGCTGGGATTACAGATGACAACCTTAAGATTGCCTTAGAACCAGAAGCTGCTTCAGTTCTCTATATGCATTTGAACTGCATACAGACAGATGAAAGGAACATTACGGCTCGAACAGACAGAGGATTTCAGAGTGGTGACAAATACCTCGTTGTTGATATGGGAGTTAAGTTATTTTATCATAAAAACCCGTATTCTTATCTTGTTTCAACAGTCAAAGGTAAGTATTAAAAGGCCATAAGGATAAAATATAAGATGGTTAAGTGAGTTAAAACATTTTTTTTTCCATTTATTTCAGTTACTGACTTTGAAAATATAAAATTAATATGAACATTTATTACAATAGGAATATGAATATGTTTTATTAATATCTATCGGCTTTTTCTGCATGTGAGATTGTGTTGTCTACGGCGATTGTGATGAGGATTTAGTATAGTTAGTTACAATATTTTGTTGTAGGTGTTACCGTGGACATAACGCTGCATCAAGTGGTGGATGAAACATCCCTTCGAGAGCTTGTGCCACCATGTGGTGGTCATTGGGGAGGAACGACGGTGGATGACAACTATGTGAGGCTTGTTAAAGGCATTGTCGGTATGATGGTTGTTTTTTTTTTTTAATTAAATGTCTAACTCATTAAACATTTGGACGAAAAGGTTCCACGTCTTATTATTTTACAATATAAATAAAATAAACATAACATATAAATAAAGTATTTGATATTTTTCTATGTTTTACTTACATAGTTTAGTTAAATCTGATGCTTTATTCACATTTAACTGTGTATGACCAGTTAAGTGTCGGTGTGCCGTTAAACCCAAATGAATAAATAAATAAATAAATATTATAAATATTTGTTGAAAATATAGTATTGTATTATTATTAAACATTGGTGTGGTGTATGTGCAACTTAATCGTCTTTTCAGGAAATGACGTTTTCAACAGTATGGCTGAAGAGGACCATGATTTATTAATTGATTTGTACAGAGAATTCGAAATTAAGAAGCGGAAATTTAAACACGATTGCACCGATTTCCAAGATCAAAGGATTCTGATTAATGGAGCACTCATATACAGATTATTGCAGGAAATGTATCCAGCCAGAAACATAAATGATGATATCGAAAGAGATGATACATTAAGAGGAAAGGTCACGTGGAAACGAGGCAAACTAACCATAACTTCGGGTTTATTCGCCAGCTTCTTTGAAACGTCTCTCAAAGGCACAATAGATGAGATTGAAAGAATATTGAGAATTTCTGCGGATGTTGAAGCAATTCTTCTGGTTGGTGGTTTTGCTGAGTCGCCTCTGATTCAGCAAAGGGTCAAATCTCGCTTCCCTGACAAGATAGTGATTGTACCGGAAGATGCCGGACTTGCTGTTCTGAAAGGGGCAGTGCTTTACGGACACTTTCCTAACATCATTGTTTCTAGAGTGGCCAGACACTCATAAGGTATACGCGTCTACAGAGATTTTATACCTGGTCAACATCCAGATTACAAACTGGTAGTCATTGGAAGAAAGAGGAAATGTAAGGATGTCTTTGCTGTTCATGTAAAGAAAGGTCAGGAACTTCGAGAGGGCGAAGTTCAATCATCACAGCGCTATACAAGACTAAGTCCGGCTCAGAAGTCTCTCATCTTTGATTTCTTTTCTTCGACGTCGAAGAATCCTCGGTATGTCACCGACCCTGGTTGTGAGGAGCTAGGTCAGCTTGAGGTAGAGTTGGATTCTCGCTCTAAAGGTGTTGTAATATCACTCAGGTATGGAGTAACAGAAATAGAAGCAGAGGGTATAGATGAAGTGACCGGAAAAAGAACAACAGCAATATTTAAGTTCCTTAAAGAAAGAGCTGAAAGCTGAAAATCAGTGAGGTTTGATGACGTAACTGAACAACAGTCGCTGTATATTCAGTCCCAGACTAAAGCAATACTAGTTGTTTCCGGTATTTTGATGTGTATATTTGTTTGTCAACATTTATATTAATACTGTATAAATTTATTTTATTAAGATACATAACTATATGTTGTCATATTAATGTATGCATGTTATTAGAATATTGCTTTAAGAAATGCATAATTGTAATTGTTTTGTGTCAACGATTTAGTTATATTTTATTGACATATGCAAGATTATACAGTGATTTGTTGAAAGATTACTGTATCAATGATGACATCTAGGAATTGTAATAATTATTTCGTCACAGAACTCAAATCATCATTCATGTTATATCAACTGTTTGCGATGTGCAGCATGAATAAAGGTCAGAAATATATTTACATGCTTCATCTCCTTGTTGATATAATTATAACGCAAATTGCAAGTTTATGTTATCAAGACAACGTTTGATAAAACTTGATAGATAAGGGCTATCTATATAAGATATTAAAATTCGAAAGTTATTTTTATTTATGTCTTAATTAAATGAGTAAGGACTAGAAATGTTGTATTGGTCCATTGTTCTCAATACACGTTTAAAACAGGAAGTAAGCTTTGTCTAAATTAAAGTGTGACTTTCGTCTGTTTTGGGCCTACACATTTTTATCGATTTATCATAACACTAATTAGTAATACATGAAGCGTTAGATTTCAGCAAGCTGAGCTTATGCTGTTTTAGGCTCAATATTTTAACATCCTGTTACAAGTGTGTTCTGTACCATCCTCTCATGCTTTGCGCAAACAAATCATATATACATTTCCTAGTACTAGTTGTAATCATATGCAACATTTAAGCGTTCACATTTGTGCATCATGGATGCAGTGATTGTTCTATGTTCGCTTCGCCTTCCTGCCTTACCGTGTGCTATAAAGTACGTTATGTTTACATAAACAACAATTTATACTAACTAGTTGTCCCATGGTAGATGATAATTCAAAGGTTATGATATATTTGTATGTTTTTTACATCTGTTATATATTCCTCCTTTTCAGTCTAAGCCTTTTTCCGGACTAATGTCAAGTTATCCATAAACGTACTGTACACGCATTTTGCATATGCAGCAGCCCAACTATTATGCTTAGAGAGTAGGCGATCGGTAAAGTACGTGATGTCCAGATCGCAGATATGGTGTTAGGGAGACGTGAACCACCATTTACCGCATAACCTACCAATATTATCAATTATGTTACTAAAACTCAACTGCGATTTTTACGAGGATAAACATAATTTAGAGACATTCCATTCTATCTGATTATATGTCCTCAGACAATAAAAAAAAGTTTTCAGTTATATACTGATGGAAAATCGCATGTTCTATGTTGCTGGACTTACTTTACAAATCATATGACTTAAGTTTAAGTTTGAATCAGCAAAATGCGAATTTAGAATTCTAAATATGTTATTTAAAATTAAACATGTTGTTTAAAATTTAACATGTTATTTAAAATTAAACCACAGTAGACATTGAGCTGGGACGGATCCATATGTTGTTGTGTTGTTGTTGTTTTTTCAGTTTATTCTCCTGTTAATGTATAATGTATGCCAAAAATCTATTTGATCTTTTCCGTCTTGTATTTTATGGATTTCACGATTAGAAAAATACCACGAAATGCTTACCTTGTTTGATAAAACTTACAACCAGTCTGTCAATGTGAGCGTACTTGAATTATTTCATATCCCTTTGCTAAATGCATATTACGCGGAATCGCGGATCCAACTTATTTAATACGTAAGCCTAAATTACGTTGCCTAATGCTATTTATACACAAACAGTTTAATTAAAATGCGTTTTTTATTTAGTAGTATAAACTGACTCGTCTTATCTGTATCACAGGACATATATGTGTCAATTATACTACAAGTGCCATAAAGATGTGGCACACCCTGAAATGTTAACAAAATACCTTCATTTACCCGTATTTTACCAGGGTTATGAAAGTCCGCAAAACAGACTTTCTCGATGTGCAAATTTCAGTGAGCATTACATATATATATGCATTGCAATCCGGCGCGTCGCCAATAATCTTTACTAGAAACTTGCTACGTCGGGTATATATAAACCTCATATATTCTGGCCTTGCCTATCCATTTGTGCAATTCACCAAACATTCTTCGAATTTGTTGATATTTGAAAAAGTTATACAAATGACATTTTGCTTATGTCATACTAAACGATCAAAATACTATATTAGTAGGAACTTGCATGCAAAGTGGCGGAAATGTTCGTTAGTGAAATTCAACACAAATAAGATTATCAAATCCTCTGATCCATGTATCCATATAAACTTTTGCTGAACAAAACAGATCCGAAATCTGATGTTACCTTAAAAGGAGCATATTATATAATACTTTTATAAAGAAAAAAATTATGACGCTGACAAGTAGACTAAAATAATAAATTGACTCTACTTTTACTAATATTATTTATACTACTTTTATTACACAACAAAAACAACAACATCTACTACTACTAATACTATTACTATATATGTTGTTAGCTATATCTGCTACTGCTACCACAACTACTAACTACTACTACTTACTACTACTACTACTACTATTACCACTACTACCACTAACACTACTACTACTCCTACTCCTACCACCACTACCACCACTACTACTACTACTACTACTACTACTATTACCACTACTATCACTACTACTCCTACTTCTACCACTACTACTACTACTACTACTACTACTACTACTACTACTACTACTTCTTCTTCCACTACTACCACCTCTACTACTTCCACTACTACTACTACTGACACTACTACTACCACTTCTACTTCTACTACTATTGTTTTTACTAAATTAAATACTTACCATACTGTTAGACTAAGAAATAGCTAAAATAGCTAAAATAAACGATTGATTCTATAACGGCAGAAAATGGCAAGATATGTTACCAGCTATATGTTTAAACTAGGAAGAAGAAGAAGAAGAAGAAGAAGAAGAGAAAGAGAGAGAGAGAGAGAGAGAGAGAGAGAGAGAGAGAGAGAGAGACCTAATAAAGAAAGACTATGGTTATATAACAAATGGAAAAGAAAGAACAAACAAAAAGTATATAGACGAGATGGGTTTAGACTTCAAAAATAAAGAAAGCTAAACTTAATCACAAGTGCTAAGTCAAAATAATGATAAAACGCAACTTTAAGTTTTAAATACATCTGTATATGAATCTAAAAGCAGTCCCAAATTAAAACCTTGCATACAATAATGTCTATACATCAGTATTTCATAAAGCTAGCCTGCTTAGAACCTCTGCAATGAAAGACCAGAAGATTGTGGAGAGAAATAGTGTAGAAAACAATGGTTACATCACCTTTATCTACAACAATCAACACATGCGGGTATGTTTCCAACTCTTTCAAGTCAGTCATGTCAAGTTTGGTCAAGTAATGTCGAATCAACCAAGCACTGTTGTGTCAAGTCTGAGAGAGTACTATCAAGTCAGACATGTCGGGTCTGGTCAAGTACTTCATATCAGGTCTGGTCAAGTACTGTCAAGTCTGGTAAAAAATGTCGTGTCAAGTCTAGTCAAGTATTGCCAAATAAGTCTGGTCAAGTACTAACTACAGTCTGGTCAAGTACTGTTGTATCAAGTATGGTTAGGTACTGTCGTGTAAAGTCTGATCGAGTACTGTCGAGTCCTTCTTGTAAAGTATGGCCAAGTACTCTTGAGTCCGTCCTGTCAAGTCTGCTCAAGTCGGTCCCGTCAATTCGGATCAAGTACAGTCAAGTCCTTCCTGTCAAGTCTGGTCAAGTACGGTCAGGTCGGTCCTGTCAAGTCTGGTCAGGTCGGTCCTGTCAAGTCTGGTCAAGTACTGTCAGGTCGGTCCCGTCAAGTCTGGTCAGGTCCGTACTGTCAAGTCTTGTCAGGTCGGTCCTGTCAAGTCTGGTCAGGTCCGTCCTGTCAAGTCTAGTCAAGTACTGTCAGGTCGGTCCCGTCAAGTCTGGTCAAGTACCGTCAAATCGGTCCCGTCAAGTCTGGTCAAGTCAGTCGTATCATGTCCTGTCTGGTCCGATCTAGTCAGTCCAGTAAGTCTTGTCAGGTCGGGCATGTCCTATTCAGTAAATACTGTATTGTCGGTTCCAGTCCGTCAATTTAAGTTCGGTCCCGTTGTTTAGTCTAAATGTAAAATAAAAATATGTCCTAGAATAATGAAATCTACGTAAAATATAAAATGAATTCCACGTAAAGTAATTCCTAGAATATTAATGAAGACTTCGTGAAGTAAGTCCTAGAAAATGTATTGAAGTCCACGTAAAGTAAGTCCTAGATTATGTAATGAAATTCGCGTAAAGTAAGTCCTTAAATTTGTAATGAAGTCTTCCTAAGTAAGTCCTAGAATTTGCAATTAGGTCCACGTAAAATAAGTCCTAGAATTTGCAATGAAGTCCACGTAAAGTAAGTACTAAAATGAGTAATGACGTCCACGTTAAGTAAGTCCTTAAATGTGTAATGAAGATTACGTAAAATTAGTCATAGAATTTGTAATTAGGTCTTCCTAAAGTAAGTCCTAGAATTTGCAATGAAGTCCACGTAAAGTAAGTACAAAAATGTGTAATGAAGTCCACGTTAAGTAAGTCCTTAAATGTGTAATGAAGATTACGTAAAATTAGTCATAGAATTTGTAATTAGGTCTTCCTAAAGTAAGTCCAGAATTTGCAATGAAGTCCACGTAAAGTAAGTACAAAAATGTGTAATGAAGTCCACGTAAAGTAAGTCCTTGAATGTGTAATGAAGATTACGTAAAATTAGTCCTAGAATTTGTAATGAAGTCTTCCTAAAGTAAGTCCTAGAATTTGCAACGAGGTCCACGTAAAGTAAGTCCAAGAATTTGTAATGAAGTTCACGTACAGTAAGTCCTAGAATTCGTAATGAAGTTTACGTAAAGTAAGTCCTAAAATGTGTAATGAAGTCTACATAAAGTAGGTCCTAGAATGTGTAATGAAGTCCACGTAAAGTAAGTCCTAGAACGTGTAATGAAGTCCACGTAAAGTAAGTCCTAGAATGTGTAATGAAGTCCACGTAGAGTAAGTCCTAAAATGTGTGATGAAGTCTACATAAAGTCCTAGAAAGTGTAATAAAGTCCACGTAAAGTAAGTCCTAGAATGTGTTACATTCACGTAAAGTGTAATTGTCAGTACAAGTCCGAGTGAAGAAGAACGTCAATCAACAAGACAAGGCATGGTTTAATAAATGTATTTTATCATCATCAGCCCCATAATCATCATCATCATCATCACGATCATCATCATCATCGTCATCATCATCGTCGTCATCGTCGTCGTAGTAGTCGTCATCATCCACATCATCATTATCATCTGCAGCAGCAGCAGCGTCGTTGTTAAGACTTCATCATCATTAACATCATCCTAATGGTCATCATCATCATCATCATCATCAGCAGCAGCAGCAGCATAACAATTAGTTGTTATGGCATCAATAATGACGACAACATTATCTTCAGTAGCAGCAACATCAGCATCAATTAGCTTTAGCAGCAACTTCGGCAGCATAATCATTTTCATCAACAGCAACAACTTGATCATCATTATTATCATAAACAACAACAACAACATTATTGACAACAATCTTACCATCAACAGCAATAATATGAGTAACATAAATATCATTTATTATTGTGATATTTCCTAACAAACATTTTCTTTTACAAAACATTATAAACAAACAACAATCTAACAAACAACTAAAACAACTAACAGAAAAGGAAAAGACAAAAAACGGATTAGCAGTGGCCGGATTAACTCGAGGCTCTTCGTTAGGTCTGTCGGCCATCTTCGTTCATTTCCGCCAAAATACCACAAAACACCATGGTTAAACTCGGTCCTCTTCGTTCCGTCTATCGGCCAGCTTCTTTTATTTCCGCAAAAATGCCGTTGGTAATAACATGTTAAGACGGAAAAAAAAAACGTATTTGATTGCAGGTAAAGTACATTTAGTTGTCTCAGCAAGGGAACGCTAATAATAACTTTCATTTAAGGCTTGGTTCAACGTTATAATATATAATAACTTAAAAAACGCGTGTCTTATGGACTAAAGGCACCTTGCCTATCTTGCCGATCTGATATAAAATATCACTCACATATACTATATAAATATTAATTATGGCATTATGGTAGCAAGTTCAGTTATAATTCAAGCTGCACTTGATGTCCTTTGCTTGGTTTATTTATTTCACTTGAACCAAAGACATAGTGCTGCTTTTGCTGTGAAATCAATCCATACAAACCTAAGGTTGTGTTTATAATAAAAATCTCTTTTTTTTCAACTTATATTAGGAAATAAATTTTAATTCAAAATTTCTCAAAAGGTTTGGTTTTTATGAATGATAATTGAATAAAATTTTGGATTTTTGATGAAATATTACAAAAATTCAAGAAAATACGTTAAAGAGCTGCCTTCACTGAGGTAACATACCATAAAGACCAGACATAATGAGGCAAAGATATATAGTGCTGCCTTCACTGTGGTAACATACTGTAAAGAGAAGACATAATGAGGCAAACATATATAGTGCTGCCTTCACTTTGGTAACATACCGTAAAGACCAGACATGAGGCAAAGATATATAGTGCTGCCTCCGCTGAGGTAACATACCGCTAAGATGAGACATAATTAGGGAAACATATATAGTGCTGCCTTTACTGGTCTAACATGCCGAAGATACCAGACATAATCAGGCAAACATATATAGTGCTGCCTTCACTGTTGTAACATACCGTAAAGAGGAGACAAAATTAGGCAAGGAGATATAGTGCTGCCTTAATGTGGTAACATACCGTAAAGACCAGACAAAATTAGGCAAGGAGATATAGTGCTGCCTTCACTGTGGTAACATACCGTAAAGATCAGACATATATAGTGCTGCCTTCACTGTGGTAACATACCCTAAAGATTTGATATATATAGTGCTGCCTTCACTGTGGTAACATACCCTAAAGATAAGACATATATAGTGCTGCCTTCACTCAGGTAACATACGTTAAGATCAGACATATATAGTGATGCCTTCACTGAGGTAACATACTGTAAAGATCAGACATATATGGTGCTGCCTTCACTGGGGTAACATACGCTAAGATCAGACATATAGAGTGCTGCCTTCACTGTGGTAACATCTCGTAAAGATCAGACATATATAGTGCTGCCTTCACTGTAGTAACATACCGTAAAGATCAGACATAATGATGCAAAAATAATTAGCGCTACCTTCACTGTGGTAACATACCGAACAGACCAGACATATACAGTGCTGCCTTCACTGAGGTAACATACCGTACAGACCAGACATATAGAGTGCTGCCTTCACTGTGGTAACATACCGAACAGACCAGACATATAGAGTGCTGCCTTCACTGTGGTAACATACTAAAAAGACCAGACATATAGAGTGCTGCCTTCACTGTGGTAACATACCAAACAGACCAGACATATAGAGTGCTGCCTTCACTGTGGTAACATACCGAACAGACCAGACTTTATATAAAGAGTGCTGCCTTCACTGTGGTAACATACCGAACATACCAGACATATAGAGTGCTGCCTGCACTGTGGTAACATACCATACAGACCAGAGATATAGAGTGCTGCCTTCACTGAGGCAACATACCGTACAGACCAGACATATAGAATGCTGCCTTCACTGTGGTAACAAACCGTACAGACCAGACATAATGAGGCAAACTTTCACTGTGGTAACTTACCGTCAAGACCAGCCATATAGAGTGCTGCCTTCACTGTGGTAACATGCCGTACAGACCAGACATAATGAGGCAAACTTTCTCTATGGTAACTTACCGTCAAGACCAGACCTATAGAGTGCTGCCTTCACTGTGTTAACATATCGTAAAGACCAGACATAATGAGGCAAGCAGATATAGTGCCATCTCACTGTGGAAACATACCATAAAGACCAGATATAATGAGGCAAACAGATATAGTGCTGCCTTCACTGTGAAAACATATTGTAAATACCAATCATAATGAGGCAAATAGATATAGTGCCGACTTCACTGTGGAAACATATTGTAAAAACCAGACATAATGAGGCAAATAGATATAGAAGTGCCTTTAGTGGGGTAACATACCATAAAGACCAGAAGTAATGAGGCAAGTATGTATAGTGCTGCCTTCACTGTAGTATCATACCGTACAGATCAGACATGATAAGGAAGATATATATAGTGTTGCCTTCACTGTGGTAACATACCATAAAGACCAGACATGTAGAATGCTGCCTTCACTGTGGTAACATACCATACAGATCAGACATCATAAGGAAAACATATATAGTGTTGCCTTCACTGTGGTAACATACCATAAAGACTAGACATAATAAGGCAAACATATAAAGTGCTGCCTTCACTGTGATAACATACCGTAAAGACCAGACATAATAAGGCAATAAGATATAGTGCAGCATTCACTGTGAGAACATACCATTAAAACCAGACAAAATGAGGCAGATATAGTGCTGCCTTCACTGTGGTAACATACCATAAAGACCAGACATAATGAGGCAAACATATAGGGCTGCCTTCACTGTTGTAACATACTGTAAAGACCAGACATATATAGTGCTGCCTTCACTGTGGTAACATACCATAAAGACCAGACATAATAAGGCAAAATGATATAGTGCTGCATTCACTGTGATAAAATTCCATGAAAACCAGACAAAATGAGGCAAGGAGATATAGTGCTGCCTTCACTGTGATAACATACCGTAAAGACCAAACATAATGAGGTAAACATATATAGTGCTGCCTTCACTGTGATAACATGCTGTAAAGACCAGACATAATGAGACAAACAGATATAGTGCTGCCTTCACTGTGATAACATACCATAAAGACCAGACATAATGAGGCAAACATATATAGTGCTGCCTTCACTGTGGTAACATACCAAACAGACCAGACATATAGAGTGCTGCCTTCACTGTGGTAACATACCGTAAGGCCACATAATCAGGCAAACTTTCACTGTGGTAACATACCGTACAGACCAGACATAATGACGCAAGCAGATACATTGCCACCCTCACTGTGGTAACATACCGTTAAGACCAGACATATAGAGTACTGCCTTAACTGTGGTAACATACCGTAAAGGCCAGACATATAGAGTACTGCCTTCACTGTGGTAACATACCGTAAATCCCAGACATATAGAGTACTGCCTTCACTGTGGTAACATACCGTAAATCCCAGACATATAGAGTACTGCCTTCACTGTGGTAACATACCGTAAAAACCAGACATATAGAGTACTGCCTTCACTGTGGTAACATACCGTAAAGGCCAGACATATAGAGTACTGCCTTCAGTGTTGTAACATTCCGTAAAGACCAGACATAATGTGGCAAGCAGATATAGTGCCGCCTACACTGTGGTAACATACCGTAAAGACGAGACATAATGAGGCAAACAGATATAGTGCTGCCTTCACTGTGCATATTGTAAAAACCAGACATAATGAGGCAAATAGATATAGAAGTGCCTTTAGTGTGGTAACATATCATGAAGACCAGAAGTAATGAGGCAAGTATGCATAGTGATGCCTTCACTGTTGTATCATACCGTACAGATCAGACATAAAAAGGAAGACATATATGGTGTTGTCTTCACTGCGGTTACATACCATTAAAACCAGACATGTAGAATGCTGCTTTCACTGTGGTAACATACCATAAAGACCAGACATGTAGCATGCTGCCTTCACTGTGGTAACATACCGTAAATTAAATACATACTGAAGGAAAAATATAAAGTGTTGCCTTCACTGTGGTAACATACCATAAAGACCAGACTTAAAGAGTGTTGCCTTCACTGTGGTAACATACCATAAAGACAAGACATAAAGAGTGTTGCCTTCACTGTGGTAACATACCATAAAGACCAGACATAAAGAGTGTTGCCTTCACTCTGGTAACATACCATAAAGAGCAGGCATAAAGAGTGTTGCCTTCACTGTGGTAACATACCATAAAGACCAGACATATAGAGTGCTGCCTTCACTGTGGCAACATACCATAAAGACAAGACATATAGAGTGCTGCCTTCACTGTGGTAACATACCGTAAAGACCAGACATAAAGAGTGTTGCCTTCACTGTGGTAACATAACATGAATACCAGACATAAAGAGTGTTGCCTTCACTGTGGTAACATACCGTAAAGACCAGTCATAAAGAATGTTGCCTTCGCTGTGGTAACATACCATAAAGACCAGACATAAAGAGTGTTGCCTTCACTGTAGTAACATACCATAAAGACCAGACATAAAGAGTGTTGCCTTCACTGTGGTAACATACCATAAAGACCAGACATAAAGAGTGTTGCCTTCACTGTGGTAACATACCATAAAGACCAGACATAAAGAGTGTTGCCTTCACTGTGGTAACATACCGTAAAGACCAGACATAAAGAGTGTTGCCTTCACTGTGGTAACATACCATAAAGACCAGACATAAAGAGTGTTGCCTTCACTGTGGTAACATACCATAAAGACCAGACATAAAGAGTGTTGCCTTCACTGTGGTAACATACCATAAAGACGAGACATAAAGAGTGTTGCCTTCACTGTGGTAACATACCGTAAAGACCAGACATTAAGAGTGTTGCCTTCACTGTGGTAACATACCATAAAGACCAGACATAAAGAGTGATGCCTTTACTGTGGTAACATACCGTACAGACCAGACATAATGAGGGAAGCAGATATAATCCTACATTTGCTGCGGTAACATACTATAAAGTCCAGACATAATGAGGCAATCAGATATACTAGTAGTGCTGCCTTCACTGTGGTAACATTCCGTAAAGACCAGACATAAAAAGCAATTATATTTCGTTGTGCCTTCATTGTTGTAACATACGTAAAAAACAGACATAATAAGGCAAACATATATAGTGTTGCCTTCACTGTGGTAACATACCATAAAGACCAGACATATATAGTGCTGACATTTACTGTGGTAACATGTCTTAAAGTCCAGACATAATGGGGCAAACATATATAGGGCTGCAATCACTAAGGTAACATAATGCAAAGACCAGACATATAGAATGCTGCCTTCACTGTAGTAACATACCATAAAGACCAGACATAATGAGGCAAACATATAAAGTGCTGATTTCACTGTGGTAACATACCATAAAGACCAGACACAATGAGGCAAACATCTAAAGTGCTGCCTTCACAGTGGTAACATACCGTAAAGACCAGACATAATGAGGCAAACATATATAGTGCTGCCTTCACTGTGGTAACATAACGTAAAGACCAGACATAATGAGGCAAACATATAAAGTTTTGCCTTCACTTTGGTAACATACCATAAAGACCAGACATAATGAGGCAAACATATATAGTGCTGCCTTCACTATGGTCACATACCATAAAGACCAGACATAATAAGGCAAGCAGATATAGTGCTGCCATCACTGTGATTACATACCGTGAAGACCAGACATAATAAGGCAAACATATATAGTGCTGCCTTCACTGTGATAACATACCGTAAAGACCAGACATAATAAGGCAAAGATATATAGTGCTGCCTTCACTTCGGTAACATACCGTAAAGAGCAGTCATAATGAGGCAAGAAGATAAATAGCGGCCTTCCATGAGGTAACATACCGTAAGGGCCAGACATATATAGTGCTGCCTTCACTTCGGTAACATACCATAAAGACCAGACATAAGGAGGCAAAGATATATAGTGCTGCCTTCATTTCGGTAACCTACCGTAAAGAGCAGTCATAATGAGGCAAGAGGATAAATCGCGGCCTTCCATGTGGTAACATACCGTAAGGGCCAGACATATATAGTGCTGCCTTCAGTGTGGTAACATACCGTAAAGACCAGACATAATGAGCCAAACATATATAGTACTGCCTTTGCTGAGGTAACATACCGTTAAGATGAGACATAATTAGGGAAACATATATAGTTCTGCCTTTAGTGGTCTAACATGCCATAAAGACCAGACATATCAAGGCAAACATATATAGTGCTGCCTTCACTGTGGTAACATACCGTAAAGACCAGACAAAGTTAGGAAAGGAGATATAGTGCTGCCTTCACTGTGGTAACATACCGTAAAGACCAGACAAAATTAGGCAAGGAGAAATAGTGCTGCCTTTACTGTGGTAACATACCGTAAAGATTAGACATATATAGTGCTGCCTTCACTGTGGTAACATACCCTAAAGATTAGACATATATAGTGCTGCCTTCACTATGGTAACATGCCCTAAAGATAAGACATATATAGTGCTGCCTTCACTGAGGTAACGAACGTTAAGATCAGACATATATAGTGCTGCCTTCACTGAGGTAACATACTGTAAAGATCAGACATATATGGTGCTGCCTTCACTGGGGTAACATACGCTAAGATCAGACATATAGAGTGCTGCCTTCACTGTTGTAACATACCGTAAAGATCAGACATATATAGTGCTGCCTTCACTGTGGTAACATACCGTAAAGATCAGACATATATAGTGCTGCGTTTACTGTGGTAACATACCGTAAAGACCAGACATAATGAGGCAAACATATATAGTGCTGCCTTCACTGGTGTAAGATGCCGTAAAGAGCAGACATAATGATGCAAAAAGAATTAGCGCTACCTTCACTGTGGTAACATACCAAACAAACCAGACATATAGAGTGCTGCCTTCACTTTAGCCACTTACCGTACAGACCAGACATATATAGTGCTGCCTTCACTGTGGTAACATACCGAACAGACCAGACATATAGAGTGCTGCCTTCACTGTGGTAACATACTGAAAAGACCAGACATATAGAGTGCTGCCTTCACTGTGGTAACATACCGTACAGACCAGACATATAGAATGCTGTCTTCACTGTGGTAACATACCGAACAGACCAGAGTGACTATATATATATAGAGTGCTGCCTTCACTGTGGTAACATACCGAACATACTAGACATATAGTGTGCTGCCTTCACTGTGGTAACATACCATACAGACCAGACATATAGAGTGCTGCCTTCACTGTGGCAACATACCGTACAGACCAGACATACAGAATGCTGCCTTCACTATGGTAACAAACCGTACAGACCAGACATAATGAGGCAAACTTTCACTGTGGTAACTTACGGTCAAGACCAGACATATAGAGTGCTGCCTTCACTGTGGTAACTTACCGTACAGACCAGACATAATGAGGCAAACTTTCACTATGGTAACTTACGGTCAAGACCAGACATATAGAGTGCTGCCTTCGGTGTGGTAACATATCGTAAAGACAAGACATAATGAGGCAAGCAGATATAGTGCCATCTCACTGTGAAAACATACCATAAAGACCACATATAATTAAGCAAACAGATATATACTGCCTTCACTGTGGTAACATATCGTAAAGACCAGACATAATGAGGCAAGCAGATATAGTGCCATCTCACTGTGGAAACATACCATAAAGACCAGATATAATGAGGCAAACAGATATAGTGCTGCCTTCACTGTGGAAACATATTGTAAAAACCAGACATAATGAGGCAAATAGATATAGTGCTGCCTTCACTGTGGAAACATATTGTAAAAACCAGACATAATGAGGCAAATAGATATAGAAGTGCCTGTAGTGGGGTAACATACCATAAAGACCAGAAGTAATGAGGCAAGTATGTATAGTGCTGCCTTCACTGTAGTATCATAACGTACAGATCAGACATAATAAGAAAGACATATATAGTGCTGCCTTCACTGTGGTAATATACCGTACAGACCAGACATAATGAGGCAAACTTTCACTGTGGTAACTTACCGTCAAAACCAGACCTATAGAGTGCTGCCTTCGGTGTGGTAACATATCGTAAAGACCAGACATAATGAGGCAAGCAGATATAGTGCCATCTCACTGTGGAAACATACCATAAAGACCAGATATAATGAGGCAAACAGATATAGTGCTGCCTTCACTGTGGAAACATATTGTAAAAACCAGACATAATGAGGCAAATAGATATAGTGCTGCCTTCACTGTGGAAACATATTGTAAAAACCAGACATAATGAGGCGAATAGATATAGAAGTGCCTTTAGTGGGGTAACATACCATAAAGACCAGAAGTAATGAGGCAAGTATGTATAGTGCTGCCTTCCCTGTAGCATCATACCGTACAGATCAGACATAATAAGGAAGACATATATAGTGTTGCCTTCACTGTGGTAACATACCATAAAGACCAGACATGTAGAATGCTGCCTTCACTGTGGTAACATAACATAAAGATCAGACATCATAAGGAAAACATATATAGTGTTGCCTTCACTGTGGTAACATACCATAAAGACCAGACATAATAAGGCAAACATATAAAGTGCTGCCTTCACTGTGGTAACATACCGTAAAGAGCAGACATAATGAGGCAAAATGATATAGTGCTGCATTCACTGTGATAACATTTCATGAAAACCAGACAAAATGAGGCAAACATATATAGTTCTGCCTTCACTATGATAACATACCGTAAAGACCAGACATAATGAGGCAAACATATATAGTGCTGCCTTTACTGTGATAACATGCTGTAAAGATCAGACATAATGATGCAAGCAGATATAGTGCCGCCTTCACTGTGGTAACATACCATAAAGGCCAGACATATAAAGTACTGCCTTCACTGTGGTAACATACCGTAAAGGCCAGACATATAGAGTACTTCCTTCAGTGTGGTAACATTCCGTAAAGACCAGCAATAATGAGGAAAGCAGATATAGTGCCGCCTTCACTGTGGTAACATACCGTAAATACGAGACATAATGAGGCAAACAGATATAGTGCTGCCTTCACTGTGCATATTGTATAAAAACAGACATAATGAGGCATAGTGATATAGAAGTGCCTTTAGTGTGGTAACATACCATGAAGACCAGAAATAATGAGGCAAGTATGCATAGTGATGCCTTCACTGTTGTATCATACCGTACAGATCAGACATAATAAGGAAGACATATATGGTGTTGTCTTCACTGTGGTTAAATACCATAAAGACCAGATATGTAGAATTCTGCTTTCACTGTGGTAACATACCATAAAGACCAGACATGTAGCATGGTGCCTTCACTGTGGTAACATACCGTAAATTAAATACATACTGAAGGAAAAATATAAAGTGTTGCCTTCACTGTGGTAACATACCATAAAAAACAGACATAAAGAGTGTTGCCTTCACTGTGGTAACATACCATAAAGACAAGACATAATGAGTGTTGCCTTCACTGTGGTAACACACCAGAAAGGCCAGACATAAAGAGTGTTGCCTTCACTGTGGTAACATACCATAAAGACCAGACATAAAGAGTGTTGCCTTCACTGTGGTAACATACCGTAAATACCAGACATAATGAGGGAAACATATATAGTGCTACATTCACTGTGGTAACATACCATAATGACCAGACATAAAGAGTGTTGCCTTCACTGTGGTAACATACTATAAAGACCAGACATAAAGAGTGTTGCCTTCACTGTGGTAACATACCATAAAGACCAGACATAAAGAGTGTTGCCTTCACTGTAGTAACATACCATAAAGACCAGACATAAAGTGTGTTGCCTTCACTGTGGTAACATACCATAAAGACCAGACATAAAGAGTGTTGCCTTCACTGTGGTAACATACCGTGAAGACCAGACATAAAGCGTGTTGCCTTCACTATGGTAACATACCATAAAGACCAGACATAAAGAGTGTTGCCTTCACTGTGGTAACATACCGTAAAGACCAGACATAAAGAGTGTTGCCTTCACTGTGGTAACATACCGTAAAGACCAGACATAAAGAGTGTTGCCTTCATTGTGGTAACATACCATAAAGACCAGACATAAAGAGTGTTGCCTTCACTGTGGTAACATACCATAAAGACCAGACATATAGAGTTTTGCCTTCACTGTGGTGACATACCATAAAGACCAGACATAAAGAGTATTGCCTTCACTGTGGTAACATACCATAAAGACCAGACATAAAGAGTACTGCCTTCACTGTGGTAACATACCATAAAGACCAGACATAAAGAGTGTTGCCTTCACTGTGGTAACATACCATAAAGACCAGACATAAAGAGTGATGACTTTACTGTGGTAACATACCAAAAAGACCAGACATAATGAGGGACCAGATATAACGCTGCATTTGCTGCAGTAACATACTGTAAAGTCCAGACATAATGAGGCAAGCAGATATACTAGTAGTGCTGCCTTCACTGTGGTAACATTCCGTTAAGACTAGACATAAAAAGCAAACATATTTAGTTGTGCCTTCACTGTTGTAACATACGTAAAAACCAGGCATAATAAGACAAACATATATAGTGTTGCCTTCACTGTGGTAGCATACCATAAAGACCCGACATATATAGTGCTGACATTTACTGTGGTAACATGTCTTAAAGTCCAGACATAATGAGGCAAACATATATAGGGCTGCAATCACTAAGGTAACATAACGCAAAGACCAGACATATAGAATGCTGCCTTCACTGTGGTAACATACCATAAAGACCAGACATAATGAGGCAAACTTATAAAGTGCTGCCTTCACTTTGGTAACATACCATAAAGACCAGACATAATGAGGCAAACATATAAAGTGCTGCCTTCACTGTGGTAACATACCGTAAAGACCAGACATAATGAGGCAAACATATATAGTGCTGCCTTCACTGTGGTAACATGCCGTAGAGACCAACATAATGAGGCAAACATATAAAGTGTTGCCTTCACTGTAGTAACATACCATAGAGACCAGACATAATGAGGCAAACATATATAGTGCTGCCTTCACTGTGGTAACATACCGTAAAGACCAGACATAATGAGGCAAACATAAAGGGCTGCCTTCACTGTGGTAACATACTGTAAAGACCAGACATATATAGTGCTGCCTTCACTGTGGTAACATACCGTAAAGACCAGACATATATAGTGCTGCCTTCACTGTGGTAACATACCGTAAAGACAAGACATATATAGTGCTACCTTCACTGTGGTAACATACCGTAAAGACCAGACACATATAGTGCTGCTTTCACAGTGGTAACATACCGTGAAGTCCAGACATAATAAGGCAATCAGATATAGTGCTGCCTTCAGTGTGGTTACACACCTGTTAGACCAGACATAATAAGGCAAACATATATAGTGCTGCCTTCACTGTGGTAACATACCGAACAGACCAGACATAATAAGGCAAGCAGATATAGTGCTGCCTTCACTGTGGTAACATACCATAAAGACGAGACATAATAAGGCAAGCGGATATAGTGCTACATTCACTGTGGTAACATACCATAAAGACCAAACATAATAAGGCAAGCAGATATAGTGCTGCCTTCACTGTGGAAACATACCGTAAAAACCAGACATATAGAGTGCTGCCTTCCCTGTGGTAACATACCCTAAAGACCAGACATAAAGAGTGCTGCCTTCACTGACGAACATATTGTAAAGACCAAACAAAATGAGGCAAGCAAATATAGTGCTGCATTCACTATGGTAACTCATCGTACAGACAGACCATACATAATGAAGCACAGATATAGTGCAGCCTTCACTGTGGTAACATATCATAAAGACCAGACATAATGAAGCACATATATAGTGCTGCCTTCACTGTGGTAACATACCATAAAGACCAGACATAATGAGGTAATCAGATGTAGTGCTGCCTTCACTCTGGTAACATACCATAAAGACCAGACATAATGAGGCAATCAGATGTAGTGCTGCCTTCACTGTGGTAACATACCGTTAAGACCAGACATAATATGGTAAATAAATATAGTGCTGCCTTCACTCTGGTAACATACCGT
>CM017566.1:47348603-47486677 GCA_007844125.1 Sinonovacula constricta
AAATTTCACATTCAGATATAATAAATTTTCTCATTTCAAACACGACGACACATTTGGCGCAAAGTCTCTGTCCCGCCTTCCAAATGCGTGTAGATTGTACCTTTACCAGCTTTGAAACGATCAGCCTGATTGGTTTGAGGTGTTCGGACACTGTCGAGTTTTACCAGAATTTTATAATGTCAAAAAAAGGATATCATAAAAATGAAGATTTTTTTATCTCAAAAGTATTTGTAAAGCTTTGTTTTGTCACATGTATATTTATCCTGTTTGCCTTTCTCTAGAGATAGATAAAATTAAAATATCTGTGGAAATTTTGATAGGACCTTTTCTTATTTACCTGTTCAAAAACTTTGTAAAAGAACACTTTCTTACTTATACCTTTCCAACTGATATATTTTGGGAACTATTCTAACAAAGAAATAAGCTCTAGATTATTATAATTTTCCGAGTTTCGTGTCTTGTGAATTCCACTTTAAAGAATAATTGACTATAGGGAACCTACATTATCTAACGTTGAAAATTCGTAAGATCTAAAGTCCGACAACTTACGACCCAGGTTAATCAAAATTGAACTTCTAACAAAATGAACTTAAAGTCAACATTTAAAACATTTGTCGGGGATGACAATATTTTGGAATTCTAGCTTCTAACAAATAATTAGGTGTGTACTGTGTGCATAAATACGTGTCTTATGACATAATCGACAAGGCAAGTTCCTCTACACAGATAGGCGCTTAAGTGAATCGTCCTTTTGATAAACATGTGGGTATGTGTGTATGCTTGTGAGTTTGTGCCTTCGCGGGTGCTCGTGTGTGTGCGCGTATATGCGTGTATGTGCCTCTGCGCGTGTGCATATGTCCATGTGTTTGCGTGCATGTGTCTGTGTGTGCACGTGTATCTGCGCACACGGGTTTATGTACAAACACACACTCAGATAAAGAAAAGAGGTCGAGAGAGAATGATAGCGAGAGAGGAATGCAAGATTAGAGTGCACCAAGATAACTTTGATAAAGGACTTGAAGGCAGTCTACAGTCTGCCTTCAGAGAGTTGTTCAGCCTAGACATGTTTCCTTAACCGTCACATTTAATTAAACACTTGTATCCACTTCTGCAATCTAGTGTGTCATGATTGATTACTGAACTTGCTGTGTGTACCACAGGCAATGTGATTCAAAGGTAAGTTTGTCTTAAGCTGTTAAACTTGAGTCCTTTTTCTATTTAAATTTTGTCTATTGGATATATGTCTGTTTATCTACCTACCTACTGTTACACCCCTTTCGGAGATAACTCAGGTACACTTATTAAACACTTCATTTGATATATTATAATTGTAATTAGTTGTCATCTTAATTTTATTCTACCATCGTCCGTCATGACGTTGCGTGGCTTCTCCCTTCCTTCTCTGTTTGACAAGTTTGGTTATTTGTACCACCGTTTTCTGTCATTCATGAAGTCATTCACAAGTTGGACTTTGATCAGGCTGGAAGTGTGCTTGTTTTACCCTGCAGGAGATCCGCGATGTTTTGGCAAATTCTCTGGACTTTCTGTAAACCTTGTTGGAGCACTTCACCGTATACAGTTCACCAAAACATCGAGACAAGAATTGTTCTTTAGTTTTTAGAAGATGCTTACAGTCTTACTTATGCGATTATAACTCTGTTATGCAGATGTAATGCTTGTAAGATGGTTTAAGAATTGATCGGTCTGAAGATGTCCTTTACACGTGATTGTCGAATTATTGATCTGTATTGTACATTTTAAAAGCTCGACATCGGTAACTTTTCGTTTTTGTTTCGATATCATTTCCCCTGTGTACTCGTCCATTTAGGGCTTTTCGAGAAATGCAGCCTAACACAAACTGTTGGTTAAAAAGCTCGCAGATCTAGGAGTTGTGTCGTGTAATCTTCTTTTATATGTCTATGTAGTGTGATTATGTACAACAAAACAGTATGTTTCGTATACCCTATGGGAGTTTAAAGACAAATATGTTCAACAGGCAAGTATTGATTGGATTATTGTCTTACATTGTAAAAACGTAATCTGAAACTTTATTTTCAAGATTATTATAGCAGTGTAGTATTTTTTACAAAGCAACAGAAAATAAAGAGGTTCATTATATAAAGTGACATTAACATTTTGTGAAATCCTCGCTCAATTTTATAATATTTAACAGTGACATTGATACTAGGTTCTTCAAAGCAGCGATCTTTAGCAATCTTGTCGTTCTGTCACTAAGTGAAGCAACCGAAATTAACGGATTTTGATAAGGGAATTTGCGACTGTCAGAAATCATCTCATTTCCTTATTGTGTTTCTGTTTCATAACATGTTTTTCTTTTTGAAATTTATTTCCACTTTTTGAAAAAGAAATTGACTTTGTCATCGACATAACTGTACTTGTGCCATTGCTTTTTGGTGTTTTGGGAAATATCTGTCTTCAATTGTTAGTGCTTATATAAGCGTTTTGAACTGCTCTGTAGGCTAATGGTGTTCATAAAAGTCTTTAGTCGTAAGAAATATAATACCAAAGTAACATGCAAATATTTATATTTGCAGAATTGAGCGAGCTAGATGTGCGACCCTTGCCAACATTCCCGAAGAAGGGCCACCAGCAAATTCATTAGCTCCGCTTGTTAACACACCCACCACTCATGCACAGTCAATCGAGCATCATATCATAGCTGGTTTGGCAGTGTCGCACTCCATTAAATCCATCCAAGCAAACACAAATTTACCACAGTTAAATGTCAGCAATTGTTCGTTTAGCATTTCTTTCTCAACTAAAAATCAACTCCTTTGAAGTTTAGACATAAATTGTTTAACTCGTGGCTTGTCCGGCAGATATCACTGTCTCGAAGTACTTTGCGCTGCTATAGGTATGAGTTCTTTGTTAAACGTTTTATTTTTCATTTGTTTGCAAACACGTTAATATAAATGTGGTCCCAAACACTCTATCTTTTAAAAATCTGTAATAGTGACATTTTAAGAAATTTAGTCTCTTGTTGTTTTGCAATTTGACATTGTGGGCGTGGATTAAATCCAATTAATTTGATCAAGCGCTGAGTAAGCTATTCGCTCCATCTAACGTCTATGAGAAGTCGGAGGTTTTGTCTTCTAAAGATCGAATAAAAGAAGTTGTAATTGTCTATTGTTAGATGAATATGTTCTAATTGAATCTAAATGTAACGTGAATATAGGGAATGCATCGTTGACTTTTGACATTGATCGGTTGATGGACCGTGTAGGCCCGTTTACAGTATAATTGATAATCTTTCAGATGCCACAATACATTAACATTCCAACAATGTTCATCAACCAATGGACGTAAAATATTAGCGATTCATTCCTTATATGTTGACTTTAATTATTTAAAATTTATATTTATGTATTTTATATTCTAAGTTGAAACCTTAATAAGAATATATAACACAAACCTATGAGCATTGGAACATATACCAAACTCCGAAAAGGCACAGAACAAAGGTAGGTCACATGCAAGCCAAGCGAAAAGTAAGTTGTACAAATATTGAATGTCTTCCTGTCATTAAAAAGTAATTGCTTGTTGATTGTTAGCACTAGTCTAAAGATTTCACAAACTAAAGTATTTATTTATATTTTATATTTATAAAATATTATTTTACCGTAAATATGGTTTTCGTTTAAGGCATAATAACATCTTATGTAGAAGTGTGTAGCTTGGAAACAAACTGTTATCAATTTTATGAAAATGTACTTTAACGTATTATGAAAGTCTATTGTTTCAAAAACCTTTATACCACATAACAAAACTTGTTTTACATTACTTCAATATACACTTTAGCAATTACAAAATTTAATAATTGCTATTATTAAACACGACGATTGTCAACTTGTTGAGACTGCGTGAATGGTGACGAGTAAAAGTCATATTTCTCAACAGTCGCTGTTGGAACTTTGTTCCCAATGGTACCTTATAAAGATAAAGCAAACAGAGCTGTTATTTATATTTTAGTGGGATTAAACCGTAGGCACAACTTCGACAGTTCATCGGTCTTTATTTGTATACTATATGCGATTTATTTTCTAAGCGGTCCTAGTTAACATTAAAAGTATATTGACACTTATGAATATCAAGAAAAATGAAAGGTTAAACGCATATATGTATATAGTCACATGCAATAGCTTAGTTGTCATGAATTTAAAATAACATTTAGTACTACTTAGTGACCCTAAAATGTATTACGCTTCTTATCGCGATTGATAAAGTCATGTGAATTGAAACAAACAGTAGGGTGATTTATTTATCAGACACGTGATATACCTAGCAGGTCTACATTTAAATGTATTCGATTGATTTTTCCTAGTACACTTAGATCTTGACTTATCTTGATCTTATTTAGAATATATATATATCATAGTTTCGAGTATAAATTTAATTAAGTGGGATTGCATCTGTACCATCTGAACGAGAAACTGCTACAAGTTGGGCTTTAGATCATATAAACTAATATATCTAGGTCCATTATAACAAGTTTAGTAAGAAAAAGGAATAAACAGTAACCATACATGTAACAAGATAAACCGATTGTTATCTCTTAGATGTGGCACTTTTTCAGATAACTGGAGAAAATAACGACCATTACATTTTTGTGCTTAGCTTCAAATCTGTTGGCATGAATTGTATTATTAAGGTATTTTTATTTCATATTGACTGAAAGTATATTATTTAAAAAAAATACATTGCTTTGTGTTCCTTGTCATGACTTGGCCCCCCTTAGTACTTTTTTGTCAAAAGTGTATTAGCTTTAAAGTTTGACATTTTTAACAAAAAATAAACAATAAGTCAAAGAACACATGGTAATATAAAATACATTTTAATTATAATTTATATTTTTATTAAATGTGCAATAAATACAACCAAATCATTCAGTTTATGCAACCAGATTTGAAACTAAGTAAAAAAAGTGTTGTCCGTTATTTTTCCTTTTATCTTAAAAGAGCCATGTAAAAGCGATTTAATTCCTTGACCTTATTTTATGTAGACATACATTTTTGTATTTTTTTAACATCAATGTCACTTATAGAGAATGTATGATCTGATATTTAATAACAGTTGAACGGTGATAAGACATGTTATACATAACATAAATAAAATCAATGTATACACTTGAACAAAAAAAATTATTGATCACTTTTGCAATTAACACCCCTGCTCTCTTAAGAAGGTCAAAATCAGCATCTGAAAATAAATTGAAATAAATTTATGGCAATATAAAGAGGCATAAATATAGATTCATATGCTAAACAGACCGCTATTGATGCGTAATATAATGCAAAATTTAATTTAATATGGTTTTTATCTGAAAACCACAGCAACTTAATATTAGCGGTGGAATATTCATTTATGCATTTAGCAAATTGCTAACAAAAGGTCCGCGCAATTCTAAAAATAGCATTCCCAGTGCTGTCAGCGTATATGACCATTTGGAACACCTCGGATAATTGTCCCGAAGACGGAATTACCATTGAAGTTCCGATTAGGTATATTGTCTGTATACGGCGTTATATTTTTCATTGATTTTTTTTATTTACTTTTGTATGTGTAACTTTTATGCAAATATGGTAAAAACAACAGATTCTGGCTTATTTATTTTTATATTGAACATTTTAAACCTTTAACTAAATGTACACGGAGAATCTCTACATTCTTAATAGTGAAATTAAAAAGGAAATGCTCTTCGATACGTCTTTCGATGTTCGGACTGCATGTAAACAAATTACCTATTAGCAACGAAACAGTCAAAAACCAGAAAAAAAGTTTGTTCTGAACGACCTATTGATTATGCATGGAAAAAATCTGACTTCAGATGCAATGTTTATGCAACATTTAAAAATACGTGAACGATTTCTGTAAATTTCTACGCAAATCTACAAATAGCATTTCCAGTGCTGCCAGCGTGCAGGAACGTTTTATAGCATCTCTGAAGAGATTGTGGTCAATTGATTATATCTTTGGACTCTGGATTGGAGGGTTTCAAATTCAATCCCTAGCCCCGTAACGACAACTTTTCGAAGTATCTTATTAAAGATACGGATGTTTAATTCACTTGCATAAAAGAAACGTTCTGGTTTCGAACCCGGACCCTGATATGAGATTAATTCTTTGTTAAGACTTATTACATGAACATTTAGCAAAATCTATATATCTCTCTCTATATATATATATGTTTATCTATTTCTTTATCTCTCTATCTCCCTCTCTCTGCGTGATTTGATCCGTTTTCCGACAAAGTCTCAGCTCAATTCGATCCAAGTTTGGCTATTTGGACCGAATCTTTTTGATCTTGATTTTCATTTCACTTCGATCAAGTTTGGGATTCAATCTGGTTTCAACTATACATAACGGGTGGAGCGCTATTTGAGTCCGAAAGGTCGAGAGCGATAAGTTAAACACATCCAATTGTCACGTCTTTTAGAAGGAATTTAATGTAAAAGGGGATTTTTGCTACTAAGTGTTTGCATTATGAGGTTATAATGCAGATGCTCATTATTGTTAAGGGAGTAGCTATCCCTCCGTTATATTTAGAGTAATTTGTATTCAATAAATGAGACTTTATATAAAATTATATATGACTCAGTTTACATTTATAATATTTATCTGTCATTAATGGCGTTGGACCTACTTACATGTTAACTTGTTAAACTAGTTACCTAATTAAGTACGAGATTAGTGCGTTGAAGCACTGGGCGATTGTAAAAAATATTTAGTAAACTTTTGCTAAAGACATAGTTCTATTTTAAGACAAAATTAATAAATAGTACATTTGGATTATAAGATTGTTGTCTGAACTGTTGCATGTGGACTTTATGTTATACATGGAAGATGATTGAAGCTTGAGCAATCTACATCAAGCTTCCTTAAAACATTAATATTCTAGACGTAACTTTTTGGTGGTTTCTGGTCCACAAACCTCATTTCATTTTAGAAAAAAAAACAGAAGAGAACAGTCACGCTAACGTACTATTTAGATGTTCCCTTTAAGAGGCACTTAACAGCTGGAACGTAACAGTAGCAAGAACAGGAATGACTCCTTTTAGAGGGGTTTCCCTCTTCCATAGCCGTAAAAAATCAATAATCTCTTTTCATAGCAATTTCCTTTCGAGATTGATGTTCTTAAATACCATTTAATATATTGACCGCTTTTCAATTATAATTTATTTTTTAACCCGATAGTTTTTATATTTTTTCTATATTTTACTTACATAGTTTAGTTTTAACCTGATTTTGCTCTATTCACATTTAACTTTGTATTCGGCCCCTTATGACCTGTAATGTGTCGGTGTGCCGTAAAACACAAATAAAAAAATGATGAAAATGAGTGACATAAGCGGTCTTTTTAGGACATATTTATAATATATTTACTCAAATGTATTGTGCTGACAAATTAACCGTTTTAAATTTATCATAATGAATAATTACAAAAACATTAATGTAAATGTTTTCTCTTCGACAGGTTTCACAATGACTACAGAACCAAAGATTAAGGAGTCATTGTGCAAAGGACTCCTAGTAGCGGCCATAGATTTCGGAACTACCTACTCGGGTTATGCGTTTTCATTCCGGAAAGAACCTTATAATATCAAACGCAATGTTATCTGGACCGCCCGCGCAGCTTTTCAAACGACGAAAACACCAACGGTTCTTCTTCTAGATGAAAAAAAAAAGTTTGTGGCGTTTGGTTATGAAGCAGAGGAAAGATATGCTCAGTTGGTAGAAGATGGGACACATGAAAACTATTATTATTGCCGAAGGTTCAAAATGTCATTACACACATCTGTTGTAAGTTTTCTGTGTATATTTGTTCCACTAACCTGTTTACTCTGTGTACCATTCATGAGATATATATTTTGGGCTATAATTAATAAATTTATTGTGCGATTTATCAGGATCATTTTGATATATTATGAACGCGCGCTGAAACATCAAAGATGACATATAAGACACATCTCGTTGATATGTATATATGCTGTAAATGTTTTATATTTTTATTCACAACTATTTGCAGATAATGGACATAAACTACACAATTAAAGACCTCAATGGCAAAGAAGTGGAGGCATTGATTGTATTTAGCGAATCAATCAAATATCTAAAGAAGGAGACAGAGGAGCTTATCAATATAAGGTGATATCTGAAATACATTAACATAACGATAAAAATACAATTTGTGTTTATGACGATTCTTTTTCTTTTTTTCTTGAAACGTGTACACATATCATTACACAGTGGTAATTGCTTTTATTTAATTTAAAACACATATCATGGACCGTATCACTGATCGTATTGAAAATCAATACATATATAATCTTTAGCTTGCATGTGCTCTTACCGGAGCCATGACAAGAAAATCAATTTACAAGAACGGCAAACAAAGTATTTAAACGTAATAACATTATGGGGATAGGGTTTTCTTGAATTATTTTATACATATACATAAACTGAAGTGTATGAGAAATTCTTACTTGACACACACTTAAACTGTTTCGTTTGTCTTTAGTTATGTTAAAAACCATTCCAATACTATTTGTTCTTAAAGTATTTGAAGTCTATTTCTCTAATATTCCCAACTCGGGTTATGAATATCATTCACCTTACTGCAATGCTCGCTATGTGTTAACAGAGACTACAGGGATGAAGAGATCAAATCAGAAGACGTCGAATGGGTGCTTACTGTTCCGGCAATCTGGACAGATGCTGCGAAGCAAATCATGCGCAAGGCTGCCGAAAAGGTATCGATAAAAATACTTATGCCATTAACAAGGAATCAAATGCCAAGCTACTTCAAACAACTTAACAGATCAATAATCAATTGTTCTATCAGTTTATGCTGTTCCCTATCTGTACGTTTGCAGATGACACTGTTCCGATTTTCACCAAATTATTGATGGTTTCGTTTGTTTTCCTTTGAATAGACCAATTAGTTTAAAGCGAAATTAAAAAGTGTACACGAGATTAACCGTTACACGGATTGAATACTAACACCTTTATAGACGGATTTAGATAAAAAAAAAACGTTTAAAAGTGTGCATAGTTTAGCCTCCATCGATTATAATTGTCCCTTCTTCAGGCTGGGATCAAAGATGAAAAACTTAAGATTGCCTTAGAACCAGAAGCTGCTTCAGTTCTCTATATGCATATGAACTACATAAAGACAGACGAACAAATAGACAGAGAATTTCAAAACGGTTCCAAGTACCTCGTTGTTGATATGGGAGGTAACTCATTTTAACATAAAACCCCGGTATTCTTAACTTGTTTCAAAAGTCAAACGCAAGTATTAAGAGGCCATAAGGATCAAATATATGATGGTTAAATGATGTGAGTAAAAACATTTTTTCCTTTTTATTTCAGTAACTGACTTTGAAAAACATATGAATAATATGAACATTTATTACAATATGAATATGAATATGTTTTATTAATATCTATCAGCTTTTTCTGCATGTGAGATTGTGTTGTCTACGGCGATTGTGATGAGAATTTAGTATAGTTAGTTACAATATTTTGTTGTAGGTGGTACCGTGGACATAACGCTGCATCAAGTGGTGGATGAAACATCCCTTCGAGAGCTTGTGCCACCATGTGGTGGTCATTGGGGAGGAACGACCGTGGACGACAACTATGTGAGGCTTGTTAAAGCCATTGTCGGTATGATGGTGTGTTTTTTTAATTAAATGTCTAACTCATTAAACATTTGGACGAAAAGTTCCACGTCTTATTATTTTACAATATAAATAAAATAAACATAACATATAAATAAAGTATTTGATATTTTTCTATATTTTACTTACATAGTTTAGTTAAATCTGATGCTTTATTCACATTAAACTGTGTATGACCTGTTAAGTGTCGGTGTGCCGTTTAACCCAAATAAATAAATAAATATTATAAATATTTGTTGAAAATATAGTATTGTAGTATTATTAAACATTGGTGTGGTGTATGTGCAACTTAATTGTCTTTTCAGGAAATGACGATTTCAACAGTATGGCTGAAGAGGACCATGATTTATTAATTGATTTGTACAGAGAATTCGAAATTAAGAAGCGGAAAGTTAAACAAGATTGCACCGATTTTCAAGATCAAAGGATTCTGATTAGTGGAGCACTCATATACAGATTATTGAAGGAAGTGTATCCAGCCAGAAACATAAATGATGATATCGAAAGAGATGATACATTAAGAGGAAAGGTCACGTGGAAACGAGGCAAACTAACCATAACTTCGGGTTTATTCGCCAGCTTCTTTGAAACGTCTCTCAAAGGCACAATAGATGAGATTGAAAGAATATTGAGAATTTCTGCGGATGTTGAAGCAATTCTTCTGGTTGGTGGTTTTGCTGAGTCGCCTCTGATTCAGCAAAGGGTCAAATCTCGCTTCCCTGACAAGATAGTGATTGTACCAGAAGATGCCGGACTTGCTGTTCTGAAAGGGGCAGTGCTTTACGGACACTTTCCAAACATCATTGTTTCTAGAGTGGCCAGACACTCATACGGTATACGCGTCTACAGAGATTTTATACCTGGTCAACATCCAGAATACAAACTGGTAGTCATTGGAAGAAAGAGGAAATGTAAGGATGTCTTTGCCGTTCATGTAAAGAAAGGTCAGGAACTTCGAGTGGGCGAAGTTCAATCATCACAGCGCTATACAAGACTAAGTCCGGCTCAGAAGTCTCTCATCTTTGATTTCTTTTCTTCGACGTCGGTGAATCCTCGGTATGTCACCGACCCTGGTTGTGAGGAGCTAGGTCAGCTTGAGATAGAGTTGGATCCACGCTCTAAAGGTGTTGTAATATCACTCAAGTATGGAGGAACAGAAATGGAAGCAGAGGGTTTAGATGAAGTGACCGGAAAACGAACAACAGCAATATTTAAGTTCCTTAAAGAAAGAGATGAAAGCTGAAAATCAGTGAGGTTTGATGACGTTCCTGAACAACAGTCGCTGTATATTCAGCCCCAGACTAAAGCAATACTAGTTGTTTTCGGTATTTTGATTGTTTTATTTGTATTTCTATAAAATGGCGTATAATCTTTTGACGTTGTGCTCTAGAAGAACACAGATTCGATGTCAAAATTTATATTAATACTGTATAAATTTATTTTATTAAGATACATAATTTTAGGTTGTCATATTAATGTATGCTTGTTATTAGAATATTGCTTTATTGTCTTGTGTCAACGTTTTGGTGATATTTTATTGACATATGCAAGATTATACAGTGATTTGTTGAAAGATTAGTGTATCAATGATGACATCGTTTTTGAGATTTAATTAAATTGCAGGATTTGTAATAATTATTTCGTCACAGAACTCAAATCATCATTCATATTATATCTACCATTCGCGATGTGCTCCATGAATAACGATCAGAAAGATATTTACATGCTTCATCTTCTTGTTGATATAATTATAACGCAAATTGCAAGTTTATGTTATCAAAACAACGTTTGATAAAACTTGATAGATAAAGGCTATCTATATATGATATTAAAATATGAAAGTTAATTTTATCTACATCTTGATTATATAAGTAAGGACTAGCAATGATGTATTCGTCAATTGTTCTCAACATACATTTAATACAGGAAGTAAGCTGTGCCTAAACTAAAGTGTGACTTTCGTCTTTTTTGGCCCTACACATTCTTGTATCGATTCATCATGACATTAATTAGTAATACACGGAGAGTTGCATTAGATTTCAGAAAGCTTAGTTCAGGCTCTTTTACGCTCGATATTTTAGTATTCTATTACATGTACGTTCTGTCCCATCATTTCATGCTTTTTGCAAGCAAGTCATATATTCAATTTCCTAGTCTTAGTTGTAGTCATATGCAACATTTAAGCGTTCCCATTTGTGCATGATGGATGCAGTGATTGTTCTATGTTTGCTTTGCCTTCCGGCCTTACCGTATGCAATAAAGTACACTATACTTACACGAGCAACACATTATTCTAACTAATTGTCCCATAATAGATGATAATAAACGGGATATGATATATTTGTACGTTATTTACATCTGTAATGTATTCCTCCATTTCACTTCCAGCCTTTTTCCAGACCTACGTTATTCATTAACATCCAATACAAGCATGTTGAATATGTAGCAGCCCAATTACTATGCTTAGACAGTAGGCGATTGGTAAAGTACGTGATGTCTAGATCGCAGATAAAGTGTCAGGGAGACGTAGACAACACCTAACCAACAAGAAGCACCATTTATGTTACCAAAACTTTACTGCGATCTTAACGAAGATGAACACTATTCAAAAACATTTTATTTTAACTGATTATATGTCCTCAAAATTTAAAAAAAAAATCCAATTATATACTGATGGAAAATCGCATATTCTATGTTGCTAGACTTAGTTTATAAATCATATGAGTATAAGTTTGGATAAGGAAAATGCCAATTAAGAATTCTTACCATATGTTTGTTGCCGATACTCTGTACAAAGATGAAATCTTAGGAAACCACGGGATTGCAATATAAGAACGCACCGTTAATCCATGAACACTAACGCCCAAAGTTTAGCATTTTAATGATAAAAAGAAATAACCCATATCTCTCGTTTTCTGTTATCTTTATGTAAAAATTATACCCACAACCAAAATAACTATAATAATACATAAACAAATGATGATTAAAAATTAAAAACGAGCACTGTTTACAGAATTGTGACATGTATTTTGTCAGGGTTATAAAAATCCGCAAAACAGACTTTCCCTATGTGCAGATTTAAGTAAGCATTCCATATATAGGCGTTGGGCATCGGCGCGTCCTCAGTAACCTATACTAGAAACTTGCTACCTCTAGTATGTATATCTCGCCTAAACTATGATTATTTTAGCGAACAATTTTTTTGTAAAATATCCGATTGATCAAAGGGAAGCAACGATGATTTTACATAAAGAATGTAATAACTTATTATTCTCCCTTTTAAAAATGTTCCTTAATTTTTATATTGTCACGCATTGGATAAGAATAATTTGAATTCCTTTAGGTGCATGCCTTTTTTTTCAGAAGTTTTAGTATAATTTACTTATTGTATACTTATTTGATTTAAAACTGTTAAAGTCATGTTCTATAACTCTGGTTTATGTTAGAATACTCTTCTTTTAGAAACAACATTAATTGACATCATTGTGACATCATGACGTCATCTACTTCCTTAGCAACGTCATGAGTATTTTATCTGTGTGAATCATATTGTGTAGTAATAATAAAGTGCAAATTATCCAGTGGTGTTGGAGTATAATATCTGGTGTTGGTGTTAACAAAAACCTACGGAGGTTTTTTAGTAAATTAATTAAAATATACAAATATGTTACAGTGGTATATATTCAATGATTTACACTTCCATAACACCCAATAAACTTGTTCAAGTATATATTCGATTTTTATGGTATATTTTCTTTTGTGTGTATTTAGTTTAAATGTGCCAGATCTATAATATACAATTATGTAAAGTTGGTAAATTTTCAATAATAAAGAAGTCTTTTGCAACACTACATACTGTTTATCAAATCCAATTTCAAATTTTCTATTGTATATGTTTGTACTATTATTATGGCTATTATGGCTAATCTTTATCTTTTTGTAACGTAGATAAGGAAGATATTGACTTTAAGTTATTTAATTGGAAGGGTGAATGGCTTTATCAGCGATGTGTCACTGTATTTAGGCATGTACTTATGAACTTGTTCAATTATATTTACTTGACACTTGAAAGATGTAAAATATTCATTGTTGTTATAAATTCCTTGCAACAATGTCTTTATGTATATATATACATCCATACATCCATACATACATGCATGACATACATTACATACTTTACATACATTACATACATTACATACATTACATACATTACATACATTACATACATTACACACAAACACAAATACATACCTACATACATATATACATAAGGCAGTGGACTATAAACTAATTGCAAATCAAGTGTTACTATAACACCCTAGTACACATATTAATATGTTTGATGACCATGTCCGACATGATTTTATAGCAGGTTAAACTTTTCTCATTTGTTAGAAGAGCTTTCAATATGGCCGTTTAAAAAAAAAAACAAAACTTTTAGCAAGAAAGCCTTTAATTGCGTTCATTGAAGGCATTGTTTCACAACTGCATAGCTATTGCTTACATCGTGAAATTAAAAAAAAAACTGTTTATAACCAACCAATATAAACAAGAATAAATAGCCATAAATGTATTTATAAAGTAGATGCGCCCATGAAAAGCTTTGATGACTTATGGAAGGTCCATTAAAGGTTAACCAATAGGGAACCAATATTTAACTGAACATTGCTCCCACCTTATTGCTAGGAAATGTATAATAACCGTTACAATAACCGTGACTTATTAACACTTAAACAACAGTTTGACTATGCAACAAAGTTTCGACAAGAGAATTGATATGTTAGTTAAAGATATGAATAACGTTTTGTTTCATTCTAGGTTCTACCTTCACATTCATATACAGGTATATGCTATTTTGGTGTTCAAATAAAGGGAAGTAATCCAATTACGATAAATATGATCCTACTTTCGTTTTGCTAGTTATAATTATTCATTTTGTAAAATCAAATCGTTCAACTCAGTTTAGTAAGCAATTGACTTAAACCTAATTGATTGAAAGGGTGAATGGCTTTATCAGCAATGTGAGCGTACCTTTGTCGATGTATTGAGGTAAGAAGTTATAAACGTGTTCAATGATAATTATTTGACACTTGAAAGATGTAAAATATTTATTGTTGTACTTGATTCCTTGCAAATATACATATATGTACAATTCAAATTATAAAAACATATATTTAATATATAATTTGAATTTTACAAATAATGCATGATCATGAAAACTAAAGAAGTGTATATAATAGTTTATCTTACAAGTGGAAAGCATTCGACATGAATCTTATAATTATTTTACTTATTGAAATATCTGACAGCCATGACATGACCGTAAGTAAGAAGATAGGGTCTTTTTAAGCAAGCATAAATGTTTGTTGTTTCGTTATAATTAGCCTTATTAATCGTCAGTTTATGCAAAAGGTTATGCTGGTTTTAAAAAAACTTAGCTTATATATTCTTCAGAAAGTCTTTATTGTACTTGTATACTCAAACACCTTTTTTCAGTTTGGTTGAACTGTCATACAATAACATGCTTAACTGATTACAGAAAATGATTTCACTACACCTTTTCCATTTAACAACTCAGGCCTGGGGTTTAAATTACCCTTGACTTTGTGCCAAGATCGACACCCTTTATCTACAATCAATGCAAAAGGATCAATTCAGGTAAATCTCACAACAATGCCTCGCTGAAATAGCTTTACGGGATAAGATTTCTTGTGCTAGCAATTTAGATAAATAAAATGGGTAAAGTCTATCCTTTTACGCATGCCTCTATATTTACTTATCAACAATATTAAAAAAAATCCTATAATGGCTACGGTTTTCAATTTGGCTTTAGAAGGTAAATAATATGGCTTTTGAGGGTATGTAATATGTCTCTAGTGCGTATATAATATGGCTCTGGAGGTTACATAATATGACTCTATAGGGTATATAATATGACTCCAGAGGGCATATAATATGGCTCTAGAGGGTATATAATATGCCTCTAGAGGGCATATAATATGGCTCTAGAGGGTATATAATATGATTCTAGAGGGTATATAATATGACCCTAGAGGGCATATAATATAACTCTAGAGGGTATATAATATGGCTCTAGAGGGTATATAATATGCCTCTAGAGGGCATATAATATGGCTCTAGAGGGTATATAATATGCCTCCAGAGGGCATATAATATGGCTCTAGAGGGTATATAATATGGCTCTAGATGGTTATAATATGACTCTAGAGGGTGTAAGTAAAAATAATTCATCAAACTGAGACAAGTAACAGTAAGCAACAGCATCGGGAGTTTAAATTGATCAAATGAACTTATATACAGGCAAAATAACTAGTAATATAATAAATTATAACATATGTTCAATATGTACAGCAGACAAAAACCTCGACAATTTAAAAGTTGCAAATGAGAAAAAAGTTTGAAATAAAACAGCCCAAGCATGGAAATATAATAAGAACTATTCATACAATTCAAATTAAACAATTTAAACAGAACAATTAAAGGGGTCAGAAAAAAACGAATTAAGAAAAAAAAAAAAAATAAATAAAAAAGAAATAAAGAACATATAAAGAAATAAATTAAGAAATTGATATGAAGCAATTAACGACTCTTGACAAAGAACCAAGAAAAAAAAGTAACGAATGGTGGACTTAGTAAAAGCAATATAGTTGAATGAATATATAAATTGAAAAGGTCAATGCAAATAGTTTAAATCAATACGATAGAAAATAGAGACATAACAAAATATAATTAAATTGCTAAAAATGCATTTCTCAATCTACAGATCTTACTCATACTCCTGAAAGGAAAAAAAGGAAACAAAATGCGATTTGAAAGAAAGAAAAAATGAAAGAAAGAAAGAATAAAGTTAGGAAGCAAAAGAGGTGTTCAAAAGATACAGTTAAACGTTATATTAAAAACGTAAATACTGACAATTACAGCAACTACAAAGTCGTTTACTGTTGTTTTGTATTTTGTTACCATTACCATAGTTCAATTTACTGTATGTTTCTTAAATCCGTTGTGTATCGCAACGTGGTGATGTGAAAATGGTTCATAGTTCTTAGGGACGTTGACCATATTTTAGCAACAAAACGGCAACAATTGGAATTGGTTGATCAATAACTGTTTTCTGTAGTAACTTAATAGATACATAAGAAAAGGCCCTCTAAGAACTACCACATATATTTAAATCTAAGCTACCTCTAGACAAATGCAAACGGGGTAAATGTAAATGTGTTAAAACACAGAGACGAAACATAGCACACAAAGAGGAAACCCAGCAGTTACCAGCATAAATACGTACCTAGTTGCAAATTATTTCACTTGGTGTGGCATAATAGTTGACAGAGAGAGGAACACATTGGAAATATTATTCAAAATGTCATTGAACATATCTGTCTTACGTTTTCTGTACATTCTATTGTTTATCCTGTAATGCATAGCAAAATTCATTAGATACATGAATTGTTTTCCTGGCCTCTTACTTACACAAGTTTTGCTGAAGAGGAGTAAAATTCATTAACTGATAAGTACAGAGAATTTGAAGATAAGGATAGTTCTTTAAGAAAGCAAAGATTTTCTTAACCATGCGAGTAGGATAACGACTTAATTGCCCGTTCGCTGGAGGAAAGAAAAATGAAACAATACAGTATCCGAAAAAAATATCCGGTCGTGTGCAGTTATGATGTTGTGTGATTTCGCCCGTCCTTCTCATTTGCATTTACTCTATATGGTTTGTATCCGCGTAGTTATTTTTCCAGCTGTTTGATAGTCCGGCGTTGATCGCTTCCATATAACTTCTGCAGCCCGCCAAAAAATCTGACAGTGTGTTTTGCACTTTTAAATTCTTAAAGGTATCCTTGTTTTAATGTCCCTCCTGCCTTATCCACGTATACATACTGTCGGCAGCGTTTGTAAAAAACAGTTCGAACGTATGCGAACATTAAACGGCGTGCTTGCGGGGCATCTAGAACTTCCTCTACCCAACTCCCAACTTTCGATACGGCTTAGGTTTGTCAATCCACGAGAGAAAAAGACAAAGGATGGCACTGTTTGAAATTACCCTTTTTATCTGGCCAACATGTTCTCGTCCTTTCTGTAAACCGTATTGAATTACAGCTTCACATACCGTTCGCAATAACATCGAATATTTAGTTGTTCTTCAAGATTTCGTTAACAGTTATTTTACATTAGGACTAAGGCCTTTACATCTCACATATAAGCCGTGCAATGTCTACCTTTCCACTGACTCTATATAGATGTTAACGTTTGTATGTGATGAGTCATTATGCATATGTAAACGCCTTTAAATAGACTTTACGAATAGATCGTTTTTTCACAGCAGGATTGTCAAAGTATTGATCGGCATTTTACCTTTTAAAAGAACGACATCAATAAGTTTGGGTATAGTGATAGGTTTAACATTTGATCTGCGCATGCGTCCATTTACGGCTAAGAATACAACAAACACGCTGTCCTTGTCAATGTTAATTGCGATATTTGTAAACAAAACGTTTTAATGAAGCCAATAAGCTATGTTGTTTACCGAAAATTCAACATACAACAAAACAAAACGTTGGTTTCAAGCTCGCTGATCTAGGCATTGTTCTTTCATGTTGTCTTTTTTTTTTTTTTTTTTTTTTTTTTTTTTTTGTTCAAATATCCAGTATGGTTTGGATACATAAAGTTGGTATTATTTATATTAATGCTTAACCCTCAACCGATGAAAAAAATTGTCAAAGTATAACATATTTTATTTCCAATTTTTCACAAAGTGTCTGATTACAAATGCGTTCAATATAAAAGTGAAAATATGAATTTATGCTGCAGAAAAAAAGATTATATAAATACCTTATGAAGACACAATTTGTCTCGCATTCCCTAAACTTTATACTTTTTAACTTTGACTTTGATGCTATGCTTTTCAACGCAGCGATCTTTAGCAGTCCTGTTTATTTCATGTCATTCCGTCATGAAGGGAAGTAACTCAAATTGACAGATTAGGGAATGTCTAACTTTCGATTTCATTAGAAGTCCAATATTTCCTTCTTTGTCTTACTGTTTCATAGCTGTTTGTTTACATAAATGCATTTCCACTTCTTGAAATCGCTTTTATCATCAAATAGAGTGTTATTGTGCAATTGCAGTTTGGAGTTATAAGAAATATTTTCTTCTACAGTAAGTGTACATATAAGTGTCTTGGACTTTTCTTAAACCTTAAACTGTCCATATAGTTCTTTAGCCGTCATAACTATAATACTTACGTAATACGAGACTGTTCGCTTTAATTATTTAGAATTAGTGTTTATTTATGTTTTATATATATTCGACGCCGGATCAAAGTACCTGAACATAAATACAACATTCCCTGTAACAAGATTTAAATGTTTAACATGCATTTTTTACAACTTCGATTATTTATATTCTTCTTTGAACATTTTAACTATGCATTTTTTTGCATGTGAATGATAGTAAACGTATCCCATGGCCATGAGACTTTCGATCTAAATTTAACTTTCTGAACATGCTGTTATATTATGACATAATTGTTTTGTATGCCACCTTAGTATGTTTGTACTCTGTAAACAAAGGCTGGTACAACCCGTTTCATTTATTGTTTACTTGATCGATGCCGAAAATATTCCCGTATCAAAGGGTTTATTGTTTGGATGAATAAGGTTTGTTACTGGCATAGACAAGCTTCGCACAGATGTGTGCAATGTGACATTGACTAATCGATATATGGTAACGACGTTAAACACGGCAATAACAGAAAATGTCAATTCCGGTAACAACTCAACCTTTTAAATACCACAAAACTAATCATAACCACAATTTTCGACATTTGTCAATAAGCATACCTGACATTATGAATATAACGTATATACATAAGCAAACCTTCGAGCGTATTGAGATGGACTTTGAATAGCAACATTTGTGGTAAAAGTTATGGAATTTATATTTTCCAGATAACTGTTTTTAGGTTTGCCTATGTATTAAAGGTATACATATCATAAATAAGTTCATTACTAGTTAATTGTTACAGCAATGCTAAAGATGTCGCACATTGAGGCAGACAATTTCAAAAATATATTCATGTACTTAATGTATAACAATAAAGGTATAAAAGCAACTTATGTTGATTTGTGCAACAGATCATAAACTGTCCTGAATTTTATGTTAAGTTACTTTAATAAATGATAAAAATCAATGGTCTCAACAACTCTCCTGACCACGACACAAATTTTTCTGTGCATTTTTGCAGTCAAAAAATTGAAATGCTTCAATATTGCACGTTGGTTGTTACATAATACCTAAGTTCCAATTATTATTTTCGTACACATATGACGTCTTCAAGTAAACTGGCATTACTTTAAAGGGCGATAAACGTAAGGAGACTTTGTATAGCTGTTTGCCTTAAAAAAATAGAAGAGATAGGACTGATAAAAAATTATCCTTTTTTAAATTTGATTGCAAAAACGAAGGTACAATGGCAAACTAAGCAAAACAACTTGAAGCATCATTGTAAACATGTGCTAGTGTTAGAATTTATTTCAGTTTCATGAAAGGACTCAGTGCTTGTCTATTGGCTTTATCATTCAAGAAGTCTAACAAGTTAGTGCTAAAAAGCTCAAAATACTTTGGGTGTCGTGGCATACTTAGTCTACAAACTAATGACCTAGTTCTGAATTACTTTTTGCTCTCCCACTAGATAAAATACAGCTCATTTGATATTTCCATTTTTTATAATCTTCATAGAAGAATAATCCACATATCCACAGAGAACTTAACGTGGCGATCAAAAACAAGTATTGTTTTCAGGTGAAGTGGGATGTTTTTCAAAGATGACTAAAGCTTGAGCAATCTACATCAAGCTTCCTTAAAAGATAAATATTCTAGACGTACTTTTCTGGTGGTTTCTTGTCCACAACCCATTTTCATTTTAAAAAAAGACGAGAACAGTCACGCTAACGTACTTTTTCGATTTTTAAGAGGCACTAACAGCTGGAACATACCGCTAGCAAGAACAGGAATGACGCCTTTAAGAGGGGTTTTCCTCTTCCATTGCCGTTATAAATCAATAAATAAGTAACTTCTCACAAATAGATATCAAGATTGATGTTCTTAAAATGGTGTTGCCATACTAGTTAAAATCATAATCTTACGACATTTATAATCGTGGTTAGGACTCACTTCGACCAAACACTGTAAAAAGTACGATATAATAAACATCAACATTATCGTAAATAAATGAACATTATAGTTAGGTGTACACTTACTCACTACACTTAAATACTTGAAAAGAAAGATACACAAATAATAATCTGCAGAAATATAATATTTAACAGATCTAAATCTACATCAATGGTATGATTTAAATTTGTTTTTAAAAGTTAAAATGACCTATTTACAGCTTGTCAGCAGCTTTACATTGTACATACTAAACTTTTCTGTGGTCATGATTTGAGAAACAAAATTACACTTATTATTGAAAGTTATCCGACTGGGTTATCTTTCTTTAAAATCAATTTACTTTAATATGTTTAACTTGCATCGAAAACGTAAACGTTACGATAATGAATTGAACGATTAAAATACATGAGCACGATAATTTCATTTTTAACCATTAGGAAAGTAGTTATATTATGTAAATATTGTCCAGTGCATTGTTATAATGAACTTTATCTTGTTTATGTCCGTTGCTATCTAAATGGCTTTAATTTGTTGTAGTGCCGTTCAATTAATCTTTGATGTAAATCACTACCGAGTAAAAGATGTGTTCTCCTAAATCAAAGTAAAGCGAGACTGCTAACTCTAATAACGTATTATCCATAGTCAACATACAGTGTTAATAGATTATTTTTTACCAGTGACATAAGCATTCTTTTTAGGACATAACGTATAGAAAATATCAGCGCATGGACATTTTGTTTTCAAATAGATCGTTTTCCTTTCGTTGCTTGCATTTGAGAAACTCGTCAGAAAGTGCGAGGTTAGAGCTCTGTAAAACCGGTTTAAGCACCCCAGTCGGTCCATATTGCCGACTGACCGTTCCAAGGCGGTAACTGTCGGGTTTGCTCTTTTCCTTAAATGACTCATCACAAATTTGTTCTTACTTTTCGCTTGGCTTGCATGTGAAATACCTTTGTTCTGTGCCTTTTTCGGAGTTTGGTATATGTTGCAATACTCATAGGACTTTGTCATATATTCTTATTCATGATCACAACAATGTTACTTGTGCAGTGTGGCGGTCGTAAAAAATCTCCCCGTGCATGTAATCTATGTTGTCATTTAATTCATCCTATGAGGATTGTTACGTGTATTTCCTTTGATGGACATTGAACTTTGGTTCTTCAATTCCATATTCACATGAACAGAATGCTACAACCATTTATTCGTCTCTGGTCATGTTTGTTCATGATTCAGAAAGCTAATTTTATTTGTGGACAACCATTTTTGTGTTGTTTTTCAAATCGAAATAATACCATATTCCTTTTCTGAACACTATGTGGACATTATTTTTCGATGACGTCACTACTTTCGTCATAACGTATAGAAAATATCAGCGCATGGACATTTTGTTTTCAAATAGATCGTTTTCCTTTCGTTGCTTGCATTTGAGAAACTCGTCAGAAAGTGCGAGGTTAGAGCTCTGTAAAACCGGTTTAAGCACCCCAGTCGGTCCATATTGCCGACTGACCGTTCCAAGGCGGTAACTGTCGGGTTTGCTCTTTTCCTTAAATGACTCATCACAAATTTGTTCTTACTTTTCGCTTGGCTTGCATGTGAAATACCTTTGTTCTGTGCCTTTTTCGGAGTTTGGTATATGTTGCAATACTCATAGGACTTTGTCATATATTCTTATTCATGATCACAACAATGTTACTTGTGCAGTGTGGCGGTCGTAAAAAATCTCCCCGTGCATGTAATCTATGTTGTCATTTAATTCATCCTATGAGGATTGTTACGTGTATTTCCTTTGATGGACATTGAACTTTGGTTCTTCAATTCCATCTTCACATGAACAGAATGCTACAACCATTTATTCGTCTCTGGTCATGTTTGTTCATGATTCAGAAAGCTAATTTTATTTGTGGACAACCATTTTTGTGTTGTTTTTCAAATCGAAATAATACCATATTCCTTTTCTGAACACTATGTGGACATTATTTTTCGATGACGTCACTACTTTCGTCATAACGTATAGAAAATATCAGCGCATGGACATTTTGTTTTCAAATAGATCGTTTTCCTTTCGTTGCTTGCATTTGAGAAACTCGTCAGAAAGTGCGAGGTTAGAGCTCTGTAAAACCGGTTTAAGCACCCCAGTCGGTCCATATTGCCGACTGACCGTTCCAAGGCGGTAACTGTCGGGTTTGCTCTTTTCCTTAAATGACTCATCACAAATTTGTTCTTACTTTTCGCTTGGCTTGCATGTGAAATACCTTTGTTCTGTGCCTTTTTCGGAGTTTGGTATATGTTGCAATACTCATAGGACTTTGTCATATATTCTTATTATATTTATAATATATTTACTCAACTTTATTGTGCTGACAAATTAACAGTTTTAAATTGATAATAATAAATAATTACAAAAGCATTAATGTTTATGTTTTCTCTTCCACAGGTTTCACAATGACTTCAGAACTTAAGATTAAAGAATCAATGTGCAAAGGAGTTCTAGTGGCGGCAATAGATTTCGGAACTACCTACTCCGGTTATGCGTTTTCATTCCGGACAGAGCCTTTCGGTATCAAATGCAATTTAACTTGGAACGCCTCCGCTGGTTTTCAATCGATGAAAACACCAACGGTTCTTCTCCTAGATGAAAATAAAAAGTTTGTAGCGTTTGGTTATGAAGCAGAGGAAAGATATGATCAGTTGGTAGAAGATGGGACACATGAAAACTATTATTATTGCCGAAGGTTCAAAATGTCATTACACACATCTGTTGTAAGTTTTCTGTTTCTACTAACCTGTTTACTCTGTGTAATATTCATGAGATATATTTGTGGCTATTATTAGTAAATTTACTGTGCAATTTATCAGGATTTATTTATTTTGAATGTGCACTGAAACATCAAAGATGACATATAAGACAGCTCTCGTTCATATGTATGTATGCTGTAAATGTTTTATATTTATTCACATTTTTTTCAGATAATGGACATAAACTATACAATTAAAGACTTCAATGGCAAAGAAGTGGAGGCATTGATTGTGTTTAGCGAATCAATCAAACATCTAATGAAGATGACAGAGGATCATATCAATTTAAGGTGATATCTGAATTAAATTGCCTTATCTATAAATGACCAATAATGATTAATTAATAGGCTGTTGTATATAGGCCCGTTGTCTTGTGTACAAATGTGTACCAAGGCCATAACACCGTGACAATATTATATCTGAAACACATATCATGGACCGTATCCATGATCGTATAAAATAATCTTTAATCTTTACCTTGCATGTGTTGTTACCTGAGCCATACATTTAAAAAACATTTACAAGAACGGCAAACAAAGCAATTGCACTTATTTGCCGCACACTTTAAGGGAAAATGAATCGCTTACCTTATTTTTTTTAACATCATTCCTATATTACTTTTTCATTAATGTAAGTTTGCAAGATTTGATATTTCTGGTGTTCTGAACTCGAGTTATGAATTCTTGCTATGTGTTAACAGAGGCTACTTAGAGAACAACATAGCGCCAAACGACATCGACTGGGTGGTTACTGTTCCGGCAATGTGGACAGATGCTGCGAAGCAATTCATGCGCAAGGCTGCCGCAAAGGTATTGAAGGAAATATCACATTGATATAAAAACTATAGCACACTACTCCAAACAAGTTATAAGCACTGTGGGTTATTATATTAAAAATTTAATAATCATGTAATTTGTATTTGTCCATGTCTGTACCATTACAGATGACAGACTGTTTTTGTTTTTGTGCAAATTTTTTAAGGATTTGATGAGTATTGTTTAACCTAGGCCAATAATTTACAAGTAATATGTACAACAAAAGATGAACACGCGATTAATTATTACTTGCAATGAGTGCTGTCACTTTTAAAAACAGACTTAGTTGACACCAGTTAGAAACTATTCCTAGTGTAGTGTATCATCCATCTATTTTAATTGTACCAACTTTTAGGCTGGCATCAAAGATGAAAAACTTAAGATTGCCTTAGAACCAGAAGCTGCTTCAATTCTCTATATGCATATGAACTACATACGGACAAACGCACCGAAAAATCAAGTTCAAACAGACAGAGGATTTAAATACGGTGCCAAATATCTCGTTGTTGATATGGGAGGTATGTTGCACATTTTAACATATACAACTTCCTGTATCGCTTAACTTGTTGTTGAGTGTGATTGAGTTGAGTTTCATTTAATTCGATTTCCTCATTTCCTTTATTGACTTTGATAAATAATATAAACAAATACGTAAATTAAAATAAATATGATTTATTCAAAACTGTGTTCTTTTTGGAATGTTTCTTTTTTTTGGATTGTGTTGTTTCCTGTGTGATTCTCATGTGCACGACTTTTGGATGATGATGCTTATGAGGATGTAGTTGTTAAAGTACTTCTTTTAGGTGGTACGGTGGACATAACGCTGCATCAAGTGGTGGATGAGACATCCCTTCGAGAGATTGTGTCGCCATGTGGTGGTCATTGGGGAGGAACGACCGTCAACGAGAACTGCGTGAGGCTTCTTGAAGGCATCGTTGGTATGACTGTTGCCGTTTTCTAATTACATATTTGACTCAGTAAACATATGAAGGAAACATCCCAAATGCTCAAAGACAATATAACAAATAAAATTATTGGAATAAGAGATATTCAATTAAGTGGTTGTGTCTAAATGAACACATATAAAATCTATACATAAAATATAATTAAACTATAATATTAATTATTGCTGATTATAAAGTGATGTATTAATATGCATTGGTGTAGTTCTGTGCATATTAAATTTGTTGTTTTAGGTAAAGACGTATTCCAAAGATTTGCTGAAGAAGAAAAGGGTTCATTAATTGAATTGTACACAGAAATTGAACGTAAAAAGCGGGCTTTTAAAATCCAAGGTAATACCAGTACAAAAATAAATATAACTGTTCCTTACATGCTAGTAAAAACGATGAAGAAAATACATGCAGGCAGAAACATTGATAATGAGATTGAAAAAGATGCTACATTAAAAGGAAAAGTAACGTGGAAAAAAGACAAAATAATGATCGATTCGGATTCATTCGCTAGCTTCTTTAAAACGTCTCTTGAAGGCACAATTAATGAGATTGAGAAAGTCTTTAGAAATTCTGCAAATGTCGAGGCAATTCTTGTTGTTGGTGGTTGTGCTGAATCGCCACTGATTCAGAAAACAGTCAAATCTCGATTTCCTGACAAGAGAGTGATTGTACCTGAAGATGCTGGACTTGCTGTTGTAAAAGGGGCTGTGATCTACGGACACTTTCCTAACATTATTGTTTCTAGAGTCGCCAGACACTCATATGGCATACGCGTCTATAGAGATTTTATACCGGGCCAACATCCACAGAACAAAATGATAGTCATTGGAACCAAGAGGAAATGCAAGGACGTCTTTGCTGTTCATGTAAAGAAAGGCCAGGAACTTCAAGTGGGTGAAGCCCAATCATTGCAGCGCTATACAAGGCTAGAGCAGGAGCAGACGTCTCTTATCTTTGATTTCTTTACTTCGACGTCAGAGAATCCTCAGCATGTCACTGATGATGGTTGTGAGGAGCTAGGTCAGCTTGAGGTAGAGTTGGCTCCATGCTCTAAGGGTGTTTTAGTATCACTCAGGTATGGCGGAACAGAGCTGGAAGCAGAGGGTTTAGATGAAGTGACTGGGGAAAAAACAAAAGCAATATTTTCTTTCCTTAAAGAAAGAAGATGAGGAGATAGGCGAAAAAACGAAAGGATATGAAAACTGAAACTATGTAGGTTTTGATGACGTGACTGAACTATACGTGTATTGTTAGTCCTTTACTAAAATTTCAATATTCTATTTCGGTAGTTTAATATGTATATTTTTCATTTAATCAATAATACCGAGTCTATCCTTTCGATGTTATGCTCGAGAAGTACATAGAACCGAAATTTAGAGCGTGAGATATAGAGGGATACATATATTAAGGAGAAAGAGAGAGTGGGAGACGCAGAAAGATAAATATAGAGATAAATATAGTTATTTACTTAATTAATGTTATTACATTTCAACAAGAATTTGTGAACCGAAAGAAACCAGTAGAAGTTTATATTTATATATACAGCCATATTTGTGCTTATATATACTGCACCACTTGTGCTAACGTTCGCGTGTTAAGAGCGGTCGCCATGCTGTTAGGGGTCACTTTAGGTCCTCCTAAGTAATCTGTTCTTTAATTCTCGTCTAATCATAAACTTTATACATATTTTACTTCTACAGAAACACATTCTCCATACGAGATAGCAACATGAAATTGGCTTTCTAATTGTAATACTTTTAGCTCATTTTGTCATTTCAAAAATACTTTGTGTTTCTTCTTCGAGAGATAAGATGTAAGCAAGCCATTACCAATATAATACCACAATACGCAAACCCACGGGGCAGCGGCATTGTGTCTAGCTGAAGGAGCGCGATACCTAAGAAACAAAGGTATTTGCATTTTTAATCACAGCGCTCAGAAGTGCTGTTTGGCTGGTGTCAGTTTGACCCAGTAAGCTATTACAGATGTGTAAACAATTGTCATAGTTGTTTCGTAGTCAATCAAATAAACAACGCATTGTAAATTGGAAACCAGGCAAGTCTTCAGCTGCAAAAAACGCTTTTTCTGAAATAAAAATTGAAGATTGGGACAAAAAGACAAAAGGTCAAAGTCAATAACATCCGAAAATCGAAACAATGTTAGTAAACATTCATTATTCTCTATATGATTTTTCATTTTAACTTAAGTTAGGTCTAAAATAAATGCTTGCTGATTCGACCAAAGTAAACTGACTTAGATATTAACTACTGTTCTATCATGATCTGAATTTATTTTTCCCGAGTACATCTTTATCTCACTGTTTATTTTTATCAGTCACCTAATAGTTAAACCGATAAATATAAAAAAACAACAACACCGTAACGTCAATTAACTCGAAGATGGTCAATATACTCGGATCCAAGAACAGACCAATAGATCAAATGATTTCACGCAGAAAAGTGCCACAAAGTTATTTAAAGTGTTAGTCATTATCTGTAAGTAATAGATTAATACTAAGAATACGTAAGATTGCAACATGCGCATTAAGTCATATCTTGTTGAATGAGATTAGCAATTAAAATGTATTTGAGAATTTATAATGAAAATAAGCACGTTACTATTCAACATAAGAATATTCCTTATATTCTGTAGATTTGTTAATTTGCTTTAGAATAAAATTCTGATTCCGTTAGGTGTTCTATTCAGTTCGATAAGACGACAGAAAAATTTACCAATTAATCCCACGGTCGACGAATGTAGTAAAACGGAATAGTCGAGGGTATGCGACGATAAACCGTGTTGGTCTGTTTAAAGTATAGTGGAGTCGATAAATTAACGATGAATTTCTTTCGTACTTAAGCCACGCACACAAAGTCAAGAAGCAAACCAAAGAACAAAGAGAAAGAAGTTCCACATTTATAGTTCTATAACTGTCACTATAACATAGTTTTTTAACGATAAAGTATTGGAAATCACAATGATATGTTTGCAACAAATGATAAAGTAAAACGTTTAACAAGGAACACATGCTGTAAATGTTTTACAAACATGGCGGCTGTGTGACGCTATTTTGACGTCATGTTTACGTACATTCATAGAAACAGCCCATAGTAAAATAAGCTCCGCCCTCCTAACCAATTAGCAATCAAGAATGCAAGCGAGCTCTGTTTACGTCACACTGTAGTTCATTGAGAAATTAACGTATTGTTATGTATTGTTCATTGCACCGCTAAACATTGGAAATATATTTACTTTTAATCAGTATTCATTTAATTGATGATTTTTGATATGCTTATTTTATTCATTATTGTCATTAAGTTATGACGATTTTATGTCTATTTCATTGTTGTTTAAAATTACACAATTAAACTGTATATCAAACGTTGTTTGAAGAATATTGATTCTTTTCTTTAATAATGTCTTTTAAAGTATAAACCATATTTTGTTTTCATAAAATATGATGTTGATAAATATTGCTACGTATTTTATATATGTGTTTGTGCGTGTGAGGAATTGTTTCAAAAACTGTGATAATAATTCTTGATAATGATTTATATTATTATTATTATTATTATTATTATTATTATTATTATTATTATTATTATTATTATTATTATTATTATTAAGATACATTATTGTGTTTGTCATATTGGTTGTTATTAGCATATTGTTTTAAGAGATACATAATGTTGATGGTTTTTCTGTCAACGTTTTTGTGATATTTTATTGATATCTGCAAGAATATAGTCATTTGTGAAAGATAAGTGTTCAATGATGACATAATATTCTTAAGGGCACTGTATATTAATTTTCTTTTGGGATTTATTAAATTGTGATATTAGTTATAATTATTTCGTCACAGGACTCAAAACATCAATCATACTATTTCAAAGGATCGCGATGTGCTGCATGAATAACGGTTTAGAAATATATTTACATGCTTCAACTCTTTGATGAAATACTTATAATGCAAATTTATGTAATCAAAATAACATTTGATAAACCTTGATACATAAAAATTATCTAAATAGGATATTAACGTACGAAGGTTTATTGTAATTTTGTCTTAATTATATGAGTAACGACTAGAAATGATAGATTCGCCCATTGTTCTCAACATACATTTAATACAGGAAGTAAGTTGTGTCTAAACCAACGTGTGCCTATCGTCTGTTTTCGGCATACACATTCTTTTATCGATTCATTATGACATTAATTAGTAATACATGGAGAGTTGCATTAGATTTCAGGAAGCGTTGCTCATGCTCTTTTACGCTCGATATTTTAGTATTCTATTACATGTACGTTCTGTCCCTTCAGTTAATGCTTTTAGCAAGCAATATAAGAAAATATGACAAAGTAATATGAGGATTGCAACATAAACCAAACTCCGATTAGGCACAGAGCAAAGGTATTTCACATGCAAGCCAAGCGAAAAGTAAGAACAAATATGTGATGAGTCATTGAACGAAAAAAGCAAACCCGACAGTTACCGCCTTGGAACGGTCAGTCGGCAATATGGACCGACTGGGCTGCTTAAACCGGTTTTACAAAGCTCTAACCTCGCACTTCCTGACGAGTTTCTCAAATACAAGCAATGAAAAGAAAAACGATCCATATGAATACAAAATGTCCAAGCGCTGATATTTTCTATAATTTATGACGAAGTATTTATTGCAAAATTATGTCCACATAGTGTTTAGAGAAGAAAATGGTATTATTTCGATTTGAGAAACTACACAAAAATGGTTGACTATAAATAAAATTGACCTTCTAAATCATGAACAAACATGACCAGAAACGAATAAATGGATGTAGCATCATGTTCATGTGAAGATGGAATTGAAGAACTAAAGTCCAATGTCCATCATATATTCAATTCATGTCCTAGTACTATTTGTGGTCATAGGCAACATTTTAGCGTTCCCATTTGTGCATCATGGATGAAGTACCTGTTCTATGTTTGCTTCGCCTTTCCGGCCTTACCGTGTGCTATAAAGTACGTTATTTTTACAAAAGCAACACATAATCCTAACTAATTGTCCCATGGTAGATGATAAGAAAAGGGTTATGATCTATTTGAATGTTGTTTACATCTGTTATATATTCCCCCATTTCACTTCCAGTCCTTTTTCGGACTTATGTCAAGTTATCCATAAATATCCATACACGCATTTTGAATATGTAGCAGCCCAACTATTATGCTTAGAGGGTAGGCGATCGATTACATACGTGATGTCCAGATCGCAGATATGGTGTTAGGAAAACGTGGGCAACAATTCCCACATGACCTACTAGTAGGATCATTTATGTTACTAAAATCTTATTGCGATCTTTACGAAGATAATTACTATTTACAGACATTTTATTTTACCTGAACATACGTCCTCAGAAATTAAAAAAAAATCCAATTATATACTGATGGAAAATCGCACGTTCTAGGTTCTTGGACTTAGTTTATAAATCACATTACTTAAGTGTAAGTTTGGTTTAGCAAAATGCAAATTAAAAATTCTAAACATATGATTATATCCGTTCCTCTGTACAAGTATAAAATCTTAGGAAACTAGGGGATTGCAATATCTGAACGTACCGTTAACGCATTTACACCCAAGGTTTAGACATTTTAATTATAAAAGGAAATAACCCCAAATCTCTCGTTTCTGCTATGTTTATGTAAAGATTATACACACAACCAAAATAACTATAACAGTATATAAACAAATAAAGAATAAACATTAAAAACGAACGCTGTTTAGCGAATATATTGACAAGGTTATAAAACTCCGCAAAACAGACTTTCCCTGTGTGCAAATTTCAGTGAGCATTCCACATATAGGCGCTGGGCATCAGCGCGAGGTCAGTAACCTATAATAGAAACCTACTACCTAAATATATATATTTTACATAAACTATGATTATTTTAGAGAACAATTTCTTTGTAAAATATCCGATTGAGCAAAGGGAAGCAACGATGATTTCACACATGAAATGTAATAATTTATTATTCTCCCTTTTAAAAATGTTTTTTAAGTTTTTTATTGGCATGCATTGGATAAGAATAATTTGAATTCTTTAGATGCATGCCTCTTTGTAGAAATTTTAGTATAATTAAACTGCATAACTTATTATATACTGATTTGTTTCTTTTATTTGATTTTTTTATTTGATTTAAAACCTACTTTTTTGTAAAATGAGCCAGATTTAAAATATACAAGCATGTTATATTGGTATATATTCAACGATGTACACGTCTATAACACTAAATAAACTTGTTCAAGTATATATTCAACATTTATTCTATATTTTCTCATGCGTGTATTTAGTTTAAATGTGCCAGATCTATAATATTACAATTATGTAAAATTGATATATTTTCACTAATATAAACGTTTTCTGCAAAACTACATAATGTTTATCAAATACAATTTAAAGTTTTCTGTTGTATATATTTGTAATATAAGATTATTATGATTATGCTACACTTCATCTTTTTATAAATGGAATGATACTCATTATACTTAACTTAATAATGACAGTTACAAAAAGTTCATGTGAGGTGGTATCCCACAGTTTGCATGCACATACAACATGTAAGAAAATCTTAACACGTTTTTGAGATATTTGTGTATAATTCTTGCATAAACGTATAATTTAGTGTAAATAAAGGCTGTTACCTCAATTTTTAGACTGTATAAACGAGAAATATTTCGATTTAAATGTTAATGACGTCCTCAAACAAAAAACTGTATTACATTTGTGTAATATAACGATATATGTAATGGATGTATTGAATGGAAAACAAAGGAAGCCGTGTGATAAATATTTTCTAAAAGCGCACAATGTGTATGTATACTTAAAACATGAATGAACGCATATGGCCAATAACAGATGGACGGCATAAACATGCACATTTATATTCGAAATATGTACATTTTATTAAAAATATTACTCAATGTATAAACTTCTTCACGGCATATTTCTTCCAGATCAACACCAAATGACGAATCAAACGCAATTTTCTTTGAGAGTAACTAATCGTAATGGTTGGGATCAAGAATATCTGCAGTTTTTACTTTCTTCCTTAATGTCTGTTACTTATGCAATAACAAATTCCATTGCTAACTCGGCATACTCGGTTTCTTGTGTTAAACAATACCTCACCAGACAGCTACAAATTCCCATTATTGCCTGCTAAGTTTTTTATAATCGCACGTTTTTCTTTATAGTTGCAAACTACACTATTAAAAGCACAACACTGTTGTTTTCACTGAAAAAATGTATCAAAGAACAGTTGTGATTTTCTGTTATTGTATATGAAAAGATCATAGCCCTTCAGTGTGGCGCCAGTTCTGTCTCTTGTGAATGTATGTACAAAGAAGAAAGAGAAGAATACAAAATAAAAAAGTCTTCTCAGCACATAAAGTTGATAAAATATATGCAATTCTACCTCTAGGTCGGTGATTAATTAGAATCTATTAAAGAGTCAAACACACGATTGAGAAAAGAGCGTGAAGAGTAAGGAGGGGCGTGACATTACTTTATGATATTATTATGAAAAAGAAACCTTTGGACTTAAAATCTTGGTCATATCGTTCAATTGTATTTTTATTAGGAATGCTAATAGCGCCATTATCTTTGCACATGACCCAAACACTTTTCAGTTTAAATACAATAATATAATAACTTAAGGTAATTCCTTAAAACAAGTGTAATAGCAGAAAAATGTGCCAAAAAGAAGTTTACTCTTTCTTCGAGGTGGTGATATATTGTTGCCCAGTATGTCTGAAAATGATGTGTGACGCATTGACCAGCGCCTACGTCACAGTAAGGGGCAGATAATCATGGCAGAATTTACCACTTACCTATGGCAATGGAGTAAAATCCCATTGCAAATCAAGTGTTACAACAACACCCCAATACAGCAATGATTTTTCAGCATTTTCTTTTCTTTAGATCAACTTAGATTATGGATCCAAAGTACATCAGAACTACAAAAATGCCCATTAATGTTCATAATAAATGAAGATCATTCTTTTCTACAGTAAGGATCAGATAATCATGGCAGAATTTACCACTTACCCATGGCAGTGGAGTAAAATCCCATTGCAAATCAAGTGTTACTACAACACCCCAGTACAGCCATGACTTTCCAGCATTTTCTTTTCTTTAGATCATCTTAGATTATGGATCCAAAGTACATCAGAACTACAAAATGCTCATTAATGTTCATTATAAATAAAGTTAATTTTTCTGTTGTATAGTTTTTTATGAAGTATGAAAGTAAATGTAGAATATTCGAATCTTCCTTCGTTCCTCAGAGAAAGGTTCATGAATGATCTGTTATAGAAACGACACTGTTAAAAAGCAAAATGTGGATTATTCTATGGTTGTTTTTTATACATCTCAGCGACCAGATTCGATCATTAAAGCGACGTCCGGGTATTTTGATAGAGAAAGACCCAAAACAAATATCTAGGTAGAATCACAGGCGCACCGCTGGTTAGCTGGAAGACCTTCCCACATGAACGGGACTCGAACCCACGTGGTGAGAGGCTAAGTGGTCAGAGGAGTTACAAGTCGGCGACTCTACCACTACGCCACGGGCGCCCCTTTATTCTTAATTAAAGTATATGCTATACAAGGTAGGATATAAAACTTGAAATCGTTTGGCTCATGCCAAAGCAATTTATGAAGAGTATACATGTCTTTAAGGACCCGCCTATGCAAAAATAGCATATGCTTACTTCAGTCTTAATAAAATTAATAGCTTATAGAATTGTAAAAGTTTTGTTTTTGTTTTTTCCTCTTTCTCTATCTCACTGCTTTTCATAGCCATAAGCAACCAATTTTTACAATTTTGTTCATAAAGCAAGAATAATTGTTGACTTTAATGGTAATACCGAGATGTTAAGACCCTATCAAACAAGCATGACTGTAAACAAACGTGTGTAAAGTACGTTTAAGTACATTAATTCTGACAAGTTTTCGGTAATGCTAGTTTTTCTACGTCGATAGGCGTTTGAATGAATAGTCGTTTTAATAAACAACGTATGTTTGTGCGTATGTGTTTGTGCGTGCGCGTATGTTTGTGTGCGAATGTGTATGCCGGCGTGCGTGTGTATGCTTGTGCGTATGTATGTGTGCGCACTTGTTTGTGTACGTTTGTAGAGATAGGCAAAGAAGGCAAGAGAGAAACACAGCGAGAGAGGGGAATAAGATTAGCTCAGGTAGTGAAGAGAACCTACGATAACTTAGATAAAGGGGCTTGAAGGCCGTTTACAGTCTGCTCTTAGATTAAATAAATGTTTAGATTGTTCTTACACGTCAAATTTCATAAAACAATTACATTAGCTTCTGCAAATTAGTGTGTTAGGCTTGATTATTCAACTGATGTTTATATTCTGGTTTTGAGCTTGTGTTTACCACAGGCAACGTGAATCAAAGGTAAGTTATTCTTTAGATTTTGAACCTCATCACTCTTTGTGTTTAAAATTTTGTCTTTTGGATAACTACCTACCTACACAGCCGTTTGATCGTCCGTCGGTATTGCTCGCTTCTATTTAATTTCTGCAGCCCCTTGATAAACAAAATCGGACAGTGTTGATTTCATTATTTTACTATTCGGCAACTCATCGTTGTATTTTCTGTGTATGCAAGAGAGGTTTCAAAGGTACGCTTGGTGTAATATCCCTCCCACCTATATATACCTATTGTCAGCACCATTTGCAATAAACAGCGTAAGCAAAATTGAAACTGTATGTCGTGTTTCTTTTGCACTCATATTTCCTAGACGTTGCTTTTTCTTCTAAATGCTTCTGGTAGGACATCTGGAAATATTTCCTTCCACCGCACCCCCTCCCCACCACCCGTTTGATGCAATGTATGCAGTTTTATATCTATTTGTGGCGTATATGGTCGACGTTCGGCAATTCACCTGAGGATGAAAGGACAAATGACAACAATGATACTTTTGTTACGACCTTTTTTGATCTGAGCAAATAACTCTCTGCAATTTCTGTTAACCGACTCGGCCTACTTAATCGCATGGTTAAGAAGTTCTTTATAGTCGTTTTTTGCTTTCGGACTGTCTAATGTTATTACTTATCGCACATAATCTATTAATTGTCACCTTTCCACCGTTTCTGTATATGATGAGTCGTTATGCAGATGTACAAGTTTGTGAATGGACTTTTCGAAAAGAACGGTCTGAAGATGTCCAACACACAGGATTGTCAAGATAATGATCGGTATTTTACCTGTTAAAAGTTCAACATTAGTAATTTTTGTTTTTGCTTCGATAATTCCCGTGCGCATTCTTCCAATTACAGCTTACTAAATTAACTCGATACCTTTGTCCTCGGAAATTTTTTGTATGTCTATTATGCTTGATTTTGTAAAAAAAGCAATATGTTTTGAATATCATAGATATAAACGTATCATATTAAATATGTTGTGAAGACAACATTTTCCTTGACTCGCTCAAGTTATTAAACAAATGCTAGTGCATCATTTGCATCACTTGTCACATTTACTTAATCGGGAGCCTTAAATATATCCGTACAGGAGGCCTCGGGTTCGATCCCGGGCCGCGACATACCAAAGTCACTACAATGGTAGTGGTGTAGCTCCCTTGCTAACGCTCAAGCAAATATAAGGGTAGTTCCACGACTGGTTTGTCCGGTGTCAGGATAATGTGACTGGGTGTGGTATCATGTCAGGTGTTCACGGCATGCTATACACAGTAAAAGCAGCACTATAACTGCTTCAAGTGGACACCGTCTCCAGATAACTGAAATACTGTTGGTGGGACGATAAACTCAATAAACAAACAAACAAATAAATATATCCCCAAATCAAAGGGTGTATTTTTTTTTTGGATTGCCAACCTTTTAAAAGAACAGTCAAAGAAAAATTTGTTCCCGGTCCTGCTTTCTATAGATAAATCTAATTGAGCCATATTTTCTCCCTTTTAAGTGAGATTAAACTGGAATAAATTCCTGTTTATTTGTAAACTACAAGCCATTTGCGAATTTAAGCGAAACTAGTTACAATTAATCTTTCCAAACTGCTACCAGTTGTTATCGATTCATTTCATGTGAAAACTGACATGTGCATATTTACACTGAGTATAAGGACAAAGTAATGTTAAACACATGTATATAATCACATGCAACACTTTAATTTATCATGTGATTGAAATAACATTGCGTTCTACATAGCGACCCTAAAATGCACTACGCTGCTTATCGCGACTGATAAACACATACAGATATGTGAATCCAAACTAACAGTGCGGTAATTTATACACAAAACATGTGACATGCCTAGCAGTTTTCTACATTTATTGGGTTGATTTCTCCTTAGATAAATGTATTTATTAACAATCTTGCCACACATAAAGAACATGATCAGATATTTAAACACATTATATAAATAACGTCAATAAAACATTTATATACATTTAACAACATCAAAGACTATTTAACAAGTATCACTTCTACACTCTAGGTAGGCAAAATCAGCATTCGATAATAAATTCATTATTATTACTTATTAAAATGCAAAATGTAATTTAAAATGATTTTCATCTGAAAACCACAGCAACTTAACATTGGCGGGGGAATACTCATTGTGCAAATTGCTAACAACAGCTTTCTATAACACTATCTCTAAGATGTTAGATAAAAAAGATGAAGTGAATGGACTTCTTCAACTGACACCATATTCTTTCTGTGATTATTACAAGTATGATATAAAATGATATCCCCAAACAGTGTTCGTACTGTACTGATATTTGTGGTGTTTCCAGTCTTTTGCCTTGAATATCGGCTTATAGTTACAAAGCTCACACTAACTGGCCTCTCTGGATTGGAATGTAAACCGTCTTCCACTACTATTGCCGTTTCAATCAGTTTAACGATGCGCTCTTTATCTAGCATAGTACCTTTCTATCTGAATGTCGCTCTATCACTTGTCTGATCACCGGTGTTAAAGAAATAATGAATTGTACAATTGACCAACCTTAATTGATCAAGGACATGTCAATGTAAGTTTGTACTTTTTACGTCAACCGATGTTATTTCCTTTAAATGTTTATGGATTAGAGCTTGTAATTGTTGAACTTCAAAATTTATTGTGCCTTAATCTTGAGATTGAATAATCAATTGTACCTTGCTAACGGCAATGTTTATTTTTTGAGATAACAGATAAACAGTCTTATAGCCAGATAGGCAGTGTCAAAGTCTACATAACCACGTCCTATTATATGCAAGCGTTTACTTCACGTTTATATGAGATTTTTTTCAAGGGTCTTATTTAAAACTCAGAGCGTTTGCTTTACGTTTAAATGAGTTTTTTCAAGTGCTTAATTTAAAACTCAGAGCTTTTACTTCTCAATCAATTCAAAAATTTAAGTCTATTTATTAATTAAAAATGTCCAGTGTTTACTTTCAAAGTCTTTTAAAATTTCAAACGTCTTCTTATGCATACGATATAAAGATATTATCAAGTAACTCGTTTAAAATTTTTACATCACGTTTATAGACGAATTCTTAATGGTAATTCATTCAACATTCCATGAGTTACATCACATTTATAGAAGAATCGTCAAGTAATTCGTTTAAAATGCCAAACGTTTAATTGATGTTTATAACAGAATATGTCAAGTAAATTATTAAAATTGCCGTCACATTTATAGACTTATATGCAAGTAACTAGTATAAAATTCAAAGCCTTTTCCTCACATCTATTGAAGAATTTGTCAAGAAACGTCCAAGCGTTACCTTTACGTTTATAGATCAATATGTCAAATTACCTATTTAAAATTCAATAAGTTAACATAACATCTGTAGAAACTTTTTTATAAACATGATGTAAACCCTTGGAATTTTGACTAAATAACTTGACACAAGTTCATGTATACCAGATACAGGTACTTGATAGTTCACATAGGGTATATTCTCATCTTTCATTTTTATTGTGTTAACGAAGACGACTGCAACACTTAGAACGACTTTGACACGTTCGATTTGTTTTTAATTTTGCACAAACAAAAATATTGTTTAATTAGAAAAACTTAATGATGATTTTTTTTATATAAGAATATAATTTCTTCAATTGATATTTGTATTTGCTATTGATATGTTTCTCTTATAAGCCATTTGAAATTTTGAATCTTTGTATTTAAAAAATGTTTTACGACGTATCTATTTCATTAACATTTCTTTTTGTGCCGAAGAAGGCTGAAAACTAAAACGTATGTAGTCATACAAATACGTTTTGAAACTCTTATAAGTTTCATCCTTATTTACGTAAAGTATCACAGTTGCTGTCAGACTTGTGCTGGAACATTGTTTAACAGTAGCAATATTTAAAATTTTAAAAGGGATTTTGGAGAATTTTACAGCTACGCAGACAATGTGGGCCTTCAATAAACCGATTACAAGAGCGTGTCTGTGTGTTTTTGAATACACAACTGGCTTCCATTATGACGTAAGTTGATCGATTTGCGTAATTTGATCCATTTTTTCGATCAAATCTCATCCCCCATTTGACCCAAGTTTGGTTATTTGGATCGAATCTTTTTGATCAATTTTCAATCCATTTTCATCCAACGTCGATCACGTTTGAGATGGGATGGGATCTAGTTTCAACTATAAATAACGGGTGGGGCGCTATTTTAGTCCGAAAGGTCGACAGCGTTAAGTTAAACGATTCCGTTGTGACGTGTTTCAAAAGGAATTTAATGTAAAAGGGGATGTTTCCTACTAAGTGTTTGCATTATGTGTATATAATGTAGTTACTCTTCATTATTGTTAAGCCAGGTTATCCCTCCATTATATTTGGAGTAATTCGTATTCGATAAATAAGAATTTGTAGTAGATTGTATATGACTCAGTTACATTTATAATATTTATCTGTTTATTGGGTTTATTGTCCCACCAACAGTATTTCAGTTTTCTGTAGACAGTTATTTATTTGTCATCTATGGAGTTGGACCTCACTTACTTGTGAACTTATTAAACTAGTTACCTCATTAAATACGCGATTATTGCTTTGGAGCACTGGGTTTTTGTTAAGAATATTTAGTAAGCGTTTGCTATAGACATAGTTCTATTTTAAGATAAAATTAATAAATAGGAATAAATATAAATAATAATTAATAGGATTGGATTGTAAGATTTTTGTCGGAACTGTTGTATGTGGACATTTTGTGTTATACTTGTAAGATGATTGAAGCTTGAGCAATATACATCAAGCTGCCTTAAAATATTAATATTCTAGACGTACCTTTCTGGTGCTTTCTTGTCCACAAACCCCATTTCATTTGGTAAAAAGAGGTAAGAGAACAGTCACGCTAACGTACTATTTAGATGTTTCCTTTAAGAGGCACTTAAAAACTGAAACATAACACTAGCAAGAACAGGAATGGCGCCTTTAAGAGGGTTTTTTCTCTTCCACTGCCGTTAAAAATAAATAAGGCACTTCTCATTAATAGGTATCAAGTTTGGTGTTCTTAAAATCTTACATTTATAATCGTGGTTAGGACTCACTGCGACCAAACACTGTAAAAAGTACGATCTAACAAACATCAACATTATCATAAATAAATGAAGATTTATATGTAGGTGTACACTTACTCACTAAAAAACAAAAAATAATAATTTGCAGAAATATGATATTTAGCAGATCCAAATCTACATCTATGGTCTGAACAGTTTGTTTATAATTTGTTTTTAAAAGTTAAAATGACCTATTTACAGATCGTCAGCAGCTTTACATTGTATATACAAAAATCTTCTGTGGTCATGATTTGAGAAATGAAATTACAATTATTATTAAAATTTATCCGACTGGGTTATCTATCTTTCAAATAAATGTACTTTAGTTAATTTAGTTCAACTTTAGTTTAGGTATTACGTATTTAGGTATTTAGTTTAACCAAATCTGCATCAGTGGTCTGAACAGTTTGATTTTAAAAGTTAAAATCACCTGTTGACAGATCGTCAGCAACTTTACATTGTATATTGTGGTCATGATTTGAGGAACAAAATTACATTTATTATTTAAATTTATCCGACTTGGTTATCTTTCTTTAAAATTAATTTACTTTAATATGTTTAACTTGCATCAAAAGTGTTAACGTTATGATAAGTTATTGAACGATAAAAATATATTAGCACGATAGTTTCATTTTCAACCATTAGAAAAGTAGTTATATAAATATTGTCCAGTGCATTGATAAAAATGTACTTTATCTTGTTTACGTGCGTTGCTAGCTTCGTTTCTTTTCATTTGTGTAAGTGAAGTTCATTAAACCGTTGAGGTAAATCGCTACCGATTAAAGATGTGTTCTTCCCAATTAAATTAAAGCGTGACTGTTAACTCTAATAAGGTTTTTTACTTAGTCAACACATACAGTGTTAATAGATTATTGTTTAACCTAGTGACATCAGCATTCTTTTTAGGACATATTTATAATATATTTACTCAACTCTATTGTACTGACCAATTAACCGTTTTGAATTGGTAATAATAAATAAGTACAAAAACGTGAATCACTATATTTTTCTCTACAGGTTTCAAAATGACTACAGAACCTAAGATTAAAGAATCATTGTGCAAAGGACTCCTAGTGGCGGCCATAGATTTCGGAACTACCTACTCGGGTTATGCGTTTTCATTCCGCACAGAGCCTTTCGATATCAAATGCAATTTAACTTGGAACGCCGCTGGTCTTCAATCGATGAAAACACCAACGGTTCTTCTTCTAGATGAAAATAAAAAGTTTGTAGCGTTTGGTTATGAAGCAGAGGACAGATATGCTCAGTTGGTTGAAGATGGGTCACATGGAAACTATTATTATTGCCGAAGGTTCAAAATGTCATTACACACATCTGTTGTAAATTTTCTGTGAACATCTGTTCCACTAACCTGTTTACTTTGTGTAACATTCATGAGATATATTTGGGGCTATAATTAGTAAATTTACTCTGCGATTAACCAGGATCATTTTGTATATTATGTACGTGCATTGACACAACAAAGATGACATAAAAGACACATCTCGTTTATATGTATATATGCAGTAAATGTTTTATATTTACTAACAACTATTTACAGATAATGGACATAAACTATACAATCAAAGACTTCAAGGGCAAAGAAGTGGAAGCATTGCTAGTATTTAGCAAATCAATCAAATATCTAAAGAAGGAGGCAGTGAAGTCTATCAATAGAAGGTGATATCTGAAATACATTAACATAACGATAAAAATACAATTTGTGTTTATGACGATTCTTTTTCTTTTTTTTCTTGAAATGTGTACACATGTCATTACACAGTGGTAATTGCTTTTATTTAATTTAAAACACATATCATGGACCGTATCACTGATCGTATTGATTATCAATACATATATAATCTTTAACTTGCATGTGCTCTTACCGGAGCCATGACAAGAAAATCAATTTACAAGAACGGCAAACAAAGTATTTAAACGTAATAACATTATGGGGATAGGGTTTTCTTGAATTATTTTATACATATACATAAACTGAAGTGTATGAGAAATTTTTACTTGACACACACTTAAACTGTTTCGTTTGTCTTTAGTTATGTTAAAAACCATTCCAATACTATTTGTTCTTAAAGTATTTGAAGTATATTTCTCTAATGTTCCCAACTCGGGTTATGAATATCATTCACCTTACTGCAATGCTCGCTATGTGTTAACAGATACTACAGGGATGAAGAGATCAAATCAGAAGACGTCGAATGGGTGCTTACTGTTCCGGCAATCTGGACAGATGCTGCGAAGCAAATCATGCGCAAGGCTGCCGAAAAGGTATCGATGAAAATACTTATGCTATTTACAAGGAATCAAATGCCAAGCTACTTCAAACAACTTAACAGATCAATAATCAATTATTCTATCAGTTTATGCTGTTCCCTATCTGTACGTTTGCAGATGACACTGTTCCGATTTTCACCAAATTATTGATGGTTTCGTTTGTTTTTCTTTGAATAGACCAATTAGTTTAAAGCGAAAGTAAAAAGTGTACACGAGATTAACCGTTACACGGATTGAATACTAACACCTTTATAGACGGATTTAGATATAAAAAAAACGTTTAAAAGTGTACATAGTTTAGCCTCCATCGATTATAATTGTCCCTTCTTCAGGCTGGGATCAAAGATGAAAAACTTAAGATTGCCTTAGAACCAGAAGCTGCTTCAATTCTCTATATGCATATGAACTACATAAAGACAGACGAACAAATAGACAGAGAATTTCAAAACGGTTCCAAGTACCTCGTTGTTGATATGGGAGGTAAGTCATTTTAACATATAACTCCGGTATTCTTAACTTGTTTCAAAAGTCAAAAGTAAGTATTAAGAGCCCATAATGATCAAATATATGATGGTTAAGTGATGTGAATGAAATATTTTTTCCTATTTATTTCTGTTACTGACTTTGAAAAACATATAATTAATATGAATGTTTATAACAATATGAATATGTTTTATCAGTATCTATCGGCTTTTTCTGCATGTGCGATTGTGACGATAATGGTTACAAGAATTTAATCGTTGCAATACTATTTTTCTAGGTGGTACGGTGGACATAACCCTGCATCAGGTGGTGGATGAAACATCCCTTCGAGAGCTAGTGCCACCATGCGGTGGTCATTGGGGAGGCACGACCGTGAACGATAACTTTGTGAGCCTTCTTGAACGCATTGTCGGTATGATAATTGCTGTTTCCGTAAAAAAAATAACTCAGATAACATATACCGGAAATGCCCAAATGCTCAAACCAAAGTAAATGTTACATATTACTAATGTAACGACGTTCTTAGAAGAATAGAAATTTCTGAACATATATTTATTATGTAAATATTAGATTGTCATTTCATCTCGTTTTACCGCCATTTGCGGACTGCCATTTTCCCGCCATTTGCTGAATGTCAAGTAGCATGACGTTATGGCGCGCATCATTCAAGTTGTAGCCCAGCGGTCGGGCAGTTTGTAGTTTATAAATCCATGCTGACTTATTTATTGGATTCTCAGTTCTGTTCGATGCGTACAATCCTTTAAGTACGGTGCAACGCAGGTCATCTGCGGAGTTGCCTGGTTGCGAAAAATGACTGTTGATAGTCTTGTCGCTCTTCTGGCTTAAATCACGCAGGTGATCCTCTTACACAGCTGTTTCTCCGTTTCTCTAACGTAAACGATTGGTCCACACTTTGCACACCGTCGTTCGCAATACTGACAATATTGTAAACCCTATGTGTTGCTTTTGACTTCCCACCTTTGCGACGTGTTGACAGTTTGTAAAAGAGTTGCAAACTGAACCTCTTTGAGAGTGAGAATAATGCGTTTTATTAGCTTCCATTCAGCGAAAAGATAGTTACTCGCCAAGCAGACAACTGCCCTATCATAGTTAATGTAGACAGGGATAAATATATCAAAGAATTAGAGCAGGAGGTCATGTATTATTCATTTTGCGAAGTAACATCAGGTGGCATGTTTGAACAAAGTTATAAGGCTATGACTTGAAGAAGATGTGCAGAGGGAATGCATTGTTAAAAGTTACATCAGAACATCGTTGCAAAGTATGCAATACTAGGAAAGCTAAAAAGAACTCACAAAAAGAATGCCCCATACCATACCATTGTGAATGGCAGTGGAGCCCCGACAGAAGGAGTTGCGGAAGTTACTGAACTGGGTGAGTAGGCTTCTCCTAGCTTCATCAGAGACAGTGGACATTTTACCAAACACTCAATGAGTGAGATAAGCCACATCCCTAATAACTGCCTACTTTTCTGTTTTGATGTATGCTAGTTATACCCATCCGTTCCAATGAAAGAATGAATAGAGGTTTGCAAGGAAGTTTTGATGTCAAGGTCGTCTGTGTTATCGATACAGGCAATGTGTTAAAAATGATAGTAACTCTCCTTGACGACAATGTGTTTGAGCTTAGAACGAAGCAATTCATCCACAAATAAGAATATATGACAAAGTCCTATGAGTATTGCAACATATACCAAACTCCGAAAAGTCGCAGAACAATGGTATTTCACATGCAAGCCAAGCGAAAAGTAATAACAAATTTGTGATGAGTCATTTAAGGAAAAGAGCAAACCCGACAGTTACCGCCTTGGAACGAAGAATGGGTAGCTACAGGTTCACGACTCGGTAAGAATTTTGCATGTGCCTATATGAGGAAATGGGACGAACAGCTTTTGAGTGGCGTTAAAAAACCTATTATCTACAAACGATTCATTGATGATGGGTATTGGATCTGAGGAAGAGCTTGAGGATTTTGCAAAAAAAAAACATTCTAATAGCTAACACAAAAACTCAAAATGGAACTACGCTACCATCAGCAACAAATTGATTTCTTGATTATTTGGTCAAAATAGAAGACCATGTTTGCACAGACCTCATCGTCAAACCAATTGAAACACAACTCTACCTTGATAACAGGTCGTGTCATCCACCATCTACGAAGAAGGGGTTACCCTATGGCCTGGGTCTAAGACTGAGAACAATCTCTGACAGGGAGACAGATTACTAGGCATGGAGAAATGAACTGAAATGCAAAAGAGAAGATACAGTGGCAGAATGGTTGATGCCTTAGACGGACAGTCACTTCTTGGGAAAAGGAAGAATGACAAGCAAAAACCTGACAGAGTACCATTGGTGTTAACTTATTCCAATATCCTTCCGGCTGTGCATTAGATTGTACACAAACATACCAAAGTGTTGTATGGATCGGAGAAGATGAGGCAGGTGTTTGACAAACCTCCGCTTGTAGCACTTAGAAAGGATATGTGACTCCCTGGTCGACGGTAAGACCAATCCTGATGTTCGTACCTGTATACGTATCCCTGCAGAGCCGATTGCAACACGCGTAGCGTGATGTGGAGTAACCCAGAAAAAGACACCACTGAACAGAAAGAATTTGGCCTGCCGTATAAGATTAATTGTAAACTGAATGGTGTATAAGGTATAAGCGGTGCAAAGTATAGCTCAATCATTTACGTTGGAAAAACGGAGAGGCAACTGTGTGAGAGGATAAAGGAGCACGTGTGTGATGTAGGACAGAAGAGTGGCATGCCCATCAACAGTCATTTTTCGCAAAGAGAACTGAAAGGCAATAAATAAGTCAATATGGATTTGTAAACAACAATCTGTCCGATCGCTGGGCTGCAACGTAAAATACTGTGAAAGCATTTTATTTCGTGGGGCAGAAATTTCGTTGTTTGAAGAGGACGGGCATATTCGTGGGTACTTGATTTCGTGGATTGCCCTACCCACGAAAATAAAAAAAAATACCTTCGATTTTTGACAGATGCGAAACTGATCCCTAACACTGAAACAGGGTCAATTGCGAAACTACGGATTAGCGAGTGACTCTGCCTATTGTCTTCCGTCACGCCTGGTGATATTGATCCACGGCAGCCGGTCAATGTTTTCACAGCCGAGTCTCATCAGACGACTTTTATGACACCTGTCAATTATCGTGTCATTTAAGGGATTATATTCATAAAGACGTTAGGGGCGCGGGTTCTTTTAAGGGTCTAATTTAACGAAGCCATTGACTGTCAATTAACGCCATTTAGCGTACTATGCAAACTGACACAAAACAGGGCCTTGAGTAAACACCCTACACCTATAAAGTTTATAGTTTCAATATTTCAATATTTATTGGCTATATCGACAAATATTGTCTTTGGCCATTTACAAAGATATAACGCATGGCAAAGACGAAATACAACTTACAAAAAAAATGTTAACGAATACAAATATGCAATATGAATGCTGTTCAAAAATTATGTTCTACATTAAAGACATTATACTATCATTCGAATATAATCTTAAAAGAAACAGTTATTGGTTAAGGGTATTATCACGAATCTTAAAAGCATCTCTTGAAAACAAAGCAATTTTATGAATATATTTTGTTTTAGATGTTGACATTATATTAATAAATTTGTTTAAAGAGGGCCAGGATATCCCATTGAAGTATTGTCTTCTTAAATGGGAATATTCTGGACAACACATAAAGAAATGATATTCAGTTTCTACTAAACTACTATTACAAAGTCTACAGAGTCTATTATCTCTAGGAATTTGGTGATACCTACCAGTTTCTATGTCAAGGTTATGGGACCCGACACGGAATCTGGTAAGTATCTGCCTTAAATTATCATTTAGAATGTTAATTAAATAAGATTCAAACTCGAAACACTTCTTAAATTTACAATAATATTCAAGTTTTGGTGAGAAGTTAATTTCATTATGCCAGTTTTGATGGAACTGGTCTCTAAGTCGAGTTTTTATCATAGGAAAATAATTACATTGGTTGTTAAAATTAAGTCGAATATCACTTAAACCAAGATGGTCTATAATCGAGTTAATTCTACTAGACCAAGAAGAATTAATATTACAATAGTATATATAATATTATAGTGCTCGTGTATATATTACAGTATAAAATTACTTAGCATAGATCGTTTTTTTATGATTAAATGGCTTATGTTGGTAAACATGTTTTATCGTTCTATGTCAATACAATGTAAATAAAGTGTGGTGAAATTGTCTGTTTGTTTGAGCTTTATGTCCTGTTTAGTAAAAATATGTTGACATGATTTACAAGTAAATCTAGCATTCGAAAGTCTAACCGAGGGGATTTTATATCGTTGGTACTTAAATTCGTGGATTTACTTGCCCACGAAATTAAATGCCCCACGAAATAAAATGCTTTCACAGTATGCGCACCGTAACGTTATGCTACTTGACGTTCAGTAAATGGCGGTACAACGACGTGTCATGACGTTGACGTCGTTTCCGTTATACACACACACACACACACACATACACACACACACACATACACAGACACACATATATATAATGCAATAAACAAAAATATCGATATTTGTTGATTATAAATAATTATTATATTCTACAATATGGGTGTGGTATTGCGCATCTTAACTGTGTTTTAGGTAAGGACGTTTTCAAAAGCTTTGCTGAATCGGATAAAAGTGGAGTACTTGATTTGTACCGATGTTTTGAATGCAGCAAGCGGGCTTTCAGAGATTTTCACAAAGATTCTCCCAAAAATACAAGTACGCGACAGATGCTATATATTCATGGAGCACTTATTGACGAAATGAAGAACATGTATCCAAACAGAAATATTGATAATGTGATTAAAGAAGATGCTACATTAAAAGAAAAGGTCACATGGAAAAGAGACAAAGTAACGATCACTTCGGATTTATACGCTAGCTTCTTTAAAACGTGTCTCGAAGGCACAATAAATGAGATTGAGAGAGTCTTCAGGAATTCTACAGATGTCGAAGCAATTCTTCTGGTTGGTGGCTGTGCTGAGTCGCCTCTGATTCACGAAAGGATAGCATCTCGCTTCCCTAACAAAAGAGTGATTGTACCGGAAGCTGCTGAACTTGCTGTTGTAAAAGGGGCAGTGCTGTATGGACACTTTCCAGACATCATTGTTTCTAGAATCGCCAGACGATCATATGGCATACGCGTCTACAGGGATTTTATATTGGGTCAACATCCACAGGACAAACTGAAAGTCATTGGAACCAAGAGGAAATGCAAGGACATCTTTGCAGTTCATGTCAAAAAAGGTCAGGAACTTCGTGTGGGCGAAGTGCAATCATCGCAGCGCTATACAAGGCTAGAGTGGGATCAGATGTCTCTTATCTTTGATTTCTTTACTTCGACGTCAGAGAATCCTCAGTATGTCACCGAAGATGGTTGTGAGGAGCTAGGTCAGCTTGAGGTAGAGTTGGCCCCACGCTCTAAGGGTGTTTTAGTATCACTCAGGTATGGAGGAACAGAGTTGGAAGCAGAGGGTTTAGATGAAGTGACTGGAAAAAAAACAAAAGCAATATTTTCCTTCCTTAAAGAAAGTAGATGAGGAAATAAGTGGAAAAACGAAAAGGGATGAAAGCTCAAATTATGTAGGTTTTGATGACGTGACTGAACCACAATTGCTATACGTGTATTTTAGTCATATGCTAAAATGTCAACAGTCTTTTTTCTGTTGTTTAATACATTTATTTGTCTTTTAATGAATAATGTGGAGTATATCAATAAAGAACAGAACCGCGGTTAAGAGCGGCAGATATATAGAGAGAAAGACGGAGAGAGACAGAGAGAGAGAGACACAGAGAGAGAGAGAGAGAGAGAGTGGGGGACGCAGAGAGGGCAATAAAGAGGTAATATAGTTTTTCACTTAATTAAAGGAAGATGGTTTCAACAAACTTTTGTGAACCCACCGAAACAAATAAAGATTTATACTCATATATACAGCCAAACCTGTGTTTGTGGTCGCGTATTAATCCAGCATGCTGTAAGCGGCCAGTTTAGGTCCTCGTAAGTAATTTGTTCTTTAATTCTCGTCGAATCATACATAATTTACTGCTACAAAAACACATTTTCCATACGAGAAAACTACATGAAATTGGCTTTCAAATTGTAATACTTTTAGCTAACTTTTGACGCTGTTACAGATGTGTAAACAGGTTAGTTCGTAGTAAATCAAATGTACAACGCATTGGAAATTGGAAACAAGACAAGTCATCAGCTGCAAATAAACGTTTTCTACTGAAATATAGATTAAACATTGGGACAAAATTTAAAAGGTCACTATCATCAGATAATAGAAATAATTTTATTAAATATTCAATACTTTCCATATGATTTTCCATTTTAACTTAAGTTAGATCTTTAATAAATGCTCATGCATGCTAGCCAATTCGTCCAAAGTAAACTGACTTAGATATTACTTACTGTTCTACCCTGTGATCTGAATCTAAAATTCCCGAGTGCATCTCTTAACTCACTTTTTATTTTTATCAGTCATTTAATAGTTCAGCTGACAAATATGAGAAAAACAACACCACCGTAACGTCAATTAACTTAACGCGAAGATGGTCAATGTACTTTCATCTAAGAACAGACCAATAGATAAAATGATTTCAGGCAGAAAAGCGCCACAATATTATTTAAAGTATTCTTCATTTTCTGTAACTGATTGATTAATACTAAGAATACGTAAGACTGCAACACTCAAATTAAATCTTATCTTGTTGAATGAGGTATTTAAAAATTTATATTGATAATGATATAAGCACGTTACTATTCAACATACATTCCTTATATTGTGTACATTTGTTCATTTGTTTTAGAGAAATCATTTCCGATTCCGTTAGAAACTGATATGGGAAATAACGATGCGAGCTTATTGTTGAACGTAACTAGCTCGCAACTCCTTTAAATGGTTGTGCAATGAAATGTTTTCTAGGTAATTTTCTTTCAGGTTCGCATGCTTTTATAATCGCGTTGTTGGCAAACCCGATGCAGACAACTTACATGTATGCGGACGAATGTCATTAAGAATTGATGTTATATCATGATATGAGAAAGATCATTACCTTTGAAAGTAGATAATGATATGCAATTTTCTAAGACTTCATTATATAGGATTGGCTAGGCAATAATTATTTCATATTTACAGTCAAATGAAACTGTTAGCTGAAAAAATGGTAATACATAACATATGAAAATTTGTACTTTTTTGCGTTTTGAAAGTGTCAGGTGAATGCATATTCAAGCGAATAATCAGGGATTTGATGATCATGAATTCGAAGTTCAAGTGACGATTAAGTTGCTAAATTTGCGTTATATTAAATGGTATTTGAATTCCACGGACTTATGGCAACTACTTTTGAATAAGTCTCTATTCACTGAATACATACTAAAGAATCGATTCTTTTAGGACAAAGGGAGACAAAAACAAACAATGCACAAGAATCGACTCAAATATATCTCACTACAATTCCTCGCTGAAATAGCTTAACGGGATCAGATTTTTATGCTAGCAATTTAGATGAACAAAATCGGTAAAGTCTCTCATTTAATAAATGATTCGGCACTTACTTATCAAGAATAATAAAGGAGATCCTATATTGGTCAATGTGCTGGATTGTATATTATAAGACTGTAGTGCGTATATAACATAACTGTAGAGGGTATATAATATCACTCTAAAGGGTATATAATATGGCTCTAGTGCGTATATAATATGATTAGAGGGTATATAATATGGCTATAGAGGGTATATAATATGGCTCTAGATTGTATATAATATGCCTCTAGATGATATATAACATGACTCTGGATGGTATACAATATGACTCTAATGCGTATATGTTATGGCTCTAGAGGGTATATAATATGGCTCAAGATGGTATATTATATGGGCATAGAGGGTATATAATGTGGCTCCTGTAATGACATTTTAGACATACATTGGCATTTGAGTTAAGTTACTTGACGATTAATCAATTGACCTTTTGATAGGAGTTCAGGTCATTTTCAAAATACGTATATTGGCTACTGTTCCTTGCCGTTGTTTAGCTACTAATTGCATTGCAGTGTACTTTGTGACAGCAATTTTTCTTAGCTTGCCTATTTGTAATCTTGAACGGAACATTGATTCACAACCACGTGTCATTGTTGATCGCATTGATAGTTTCTTGAGTTCCGGAATATGTCATCTCTGGTTTATGTAGAATATAAAATGTCAGAAATTTAAATGTTTATCCCTATCACTATCAATGTGAGTCCGTCTCAAGAGAGACTTATACGAAAAAAATTTATTTACCGAGTTCTAAGTCCGTTTTAATTTAATATTACATTTATTTTTGATTTTGAATATGCTTTTTGTCCATTATTGCCGCTGATTTATTGTTAAAAATTAAACTATTAGATTGTATTTACAGGTGTCTTTCATCATAATGACTAGTTGTTTGTAGTATAATGATTCCTTTCTTTAGGATTGTATTTTGTTTTGTTTTCTTAAAATATGATGTTGATGAATATTGATGTATTTGATATTTGTGCTAAGTAAAAATGATGAATTGTAGCTATGAGTAATAATATGTCTTGATAATTATGGTTATAATAAAATTGTGTATGTTAATCTTATAATGATTAAGATATATTTATGTTTGCTGTCGTGTTGTTATATGCTTGTTATTAGAATATTGCTTTAATATTTGCACAGTGGTGATGGATTTGTGTCATAGTTTTAGTGATATTTTATTGACATATGCAAGATTATACCATAGTTTGTTAAAATATGAACGTATCAATGAATGACTATATTTTTCTTTGAGACTTATTACACTGTAGTATTTGCTTTAATCATTTCGTCACAGGACGCATAGCATCAGTCGTATTATATCAAGGGAACGCCTTGTGATGCATGAATAACATGCTTCATCTCTTTATATGTTATGACTTTATTATATGAGTAACGGCTTGAAATGATGCATTTATCCATTGTTTGAATAATGAAATTGACATAGGAAGTAAATTGTATCTATACTACCATGTGATTATCGTTTGTTTTGGACCTACACATTTCTGTATTGATTTGTCAGATCATTGAAATACTTCCTAGAGTTGTATTAAATTTCAACAAGCTTAGCTCTTTTACGCATAATATTTTCGCTTTCTATTGCCAATGTGTTATGTGCCCTCATCTCATGCTTTTTGCAAGCATGTAACATATTTAATGCGTTTCTCATTATGTGTTGAAATACCGTGCAACATTATAAATTTCAAGTTTGTAGATCATGGATAAAGTGATTGCCCTAAATTTACTTCATGCCAGGCGATATTTTGTAATGCACTTTTTACAAAATTGACCAGCTATCATATCTAATTGCCCTATGTTGGCTGGTAATCAACAGATTATAACAGCATAGCTATAAACCAAATGTAAGAAAAGTCTCATTGCATGTTGTTATAATATTTTTTCTCCTCGTTTTCATTCTAAGTCTGACTAATGTCAAGTTATCTATTAACCGTCAGCATCCCATTCTCAATTTGAATATGTAGCAGCCTAAAAATTATGCTAATCTCAGTGGGCGAACGAAGGAATACGTGTTGCCCAGATTGCTGACAAGGTCTTAAGGAGACGTGAGCCACCATTCCTGCATAACTTACCACTAGGATCATTAATGTTAGCAAACCTTTAATGCGAACTTTACGAGAATTTATAGTCACTGTTTACTGAATGGAATGTGAGCAGTAATTAGTCTTTAGCTTGGGTAAGGGCAATTAAAGATGCCATCATATTGTTTTAGGGTAGCGTGATTGTGTGACAATACTGTATATTATTTCATACATGTAAATCTATTTCATTTAACATTGAATGTAAATAGCAGTTTTATGTAATAAAGAGATAAAATAATATATAAGATATTATTTTTCTTTTTATTTGAATATAAATGATTAACATAGAATTAAACACATAGGAAATGCAAACAATTAGGCATATTAGGAATATACAAAAACATGTAGTACTATTCACTTATCATACACATATTAACATATAATCTGATATCTCAAAGTTCTTTTAAGGCAAAGAATGTTGCCAGGTCCCAGTTCAATTAACGATCCAGGTCTCAATACTGGTCAAACACAATTTGAACCTCTAACAAAATGAACATAACATCATCATTTAAAACATTTGTCGAGGATGACAATATTTTGGAATTCTCGCTGAAATTTTGCAAGGACAGGGTGAAATTTTTCATTATAAGTTTAATTTCTTAAGAAAGTATAGCTTAAATTCTTTGTCAATTTAGATGGAAAATATAGGCCTTCGCGGGGATTTTCGTTCGGTTCTATACAAAAAGTCTTTAGATCATCTTAGACTATGGACCCAAAGAACATCAAGAACTACAAAAATGCCCATTTATGTTCATTATAAATGAAGTTACTCTTTTCTATAGTATAGTTGTTTATAAACTATTAAATTAAATGTAGAATATTCGAATCTTGCTGCGTTCTTTAGAAAAAGGCTCATGAATGATGTGTTATAGAAACGACACTGTTAAAAAGCAAAATGAGGATTATTCTAAATTTTGTTTTTTGTTTTAATTTTTTGAAACACAACTCAGCGACCATTTATGATCATAATAGCGACATCCTGTTATTAATTATATTTATCTGGGTAGAACCACCGTCGCACCGCTAGTCAACTGGAAGACCTTCCAACATGAACGGGACTCGATCCCGCGTGGTGAGAGTAAGCAGACAGAGGAGTTACAAATCGGCGACTCTACCACTACGCCACGGGTGACTCTTTATTCTTAATTGAAGTAAAGGTTATTCAAGGTAGGACATAAAACTTGACCGGTCCTGGTAGCGCAATCGGTAGGGCGTCGGCTTCAGGTACGAGAGGCCCCGGGATCGATCCCGGGCCGCGACATATCAAAGTCGTTAAAATGGTAGTGGTATAGCTCCCTTGCTAACGCTCAAGCAACTATAAGGGTAGTTCCACGATTGGTTTGCCCTGTGTCAGGATAATGTGACTAGGTGTGATATCATGCCAGGTGTTCACGGCATGCTATACACAGTGAAGGCAGCACTATATCTGCTTTAAATGGACACCGTCTCCAGATAACTGAAATACTGTTGGTGGGACGATAAACCCAATAAACAAACAAACATAAAACTTGAAATCTTTTAGGTCAAGTCAAATCTATTTATGCAGAGTCCTTAAGGACCCGCCTTTGTAAAAATAGCATATGCTTACTTCAGTCTTAATCAAAATCTTAATAGCTTAAAGAGTTGTAAAAGCGGTGTTGTTATTTTTTTCTTCTCCCATCTTCATTGCTTTTCATAACCATGAGCAACCAATTTTTACAATTTTGTTCCTTAAACAAGTATAATTACTTGTTCACTGGTTATTCCGGGATATTAAGACCCTATCAAACCAACATGTCTATAAACAAACAAGGGTGAAGTACGTTTAAGTACATTTATTCTTATATGTAATCGGTATTGCTAGTTTCTCTACCTCGATATGCGTTTGAATGAACCGTCGTTTTGATAAACAAATATGTGTTTGTGCGTGCGCGCGTGTTTGTGTGCGTATGTGTATGCGGGCATGCGTATGTATGCATGTGCGCATGCATGTGTGCGCACTAGTTTGTGTACGTTTGTAGATATAGGCAAAGAAGGCGAGGAGAGAAATACAGCGAGAGAGGGGAATGAGATTAGCTCAGATAGGGAAGAGAACCTACGATAACTTTGATAAAGGGCTTGGAGGGCGTCTACAGTCTAAACTTACATTAGGTAAATGTTCAGGTTGTTCTTATACGTCAAATATCATAAAACAATTACTTTAGCTTCTGCAAATTGGTGTGTCAGGTTTGATTATTAAACTGATGTTTACATTTCGGTTTTGAGCCTGTGTTTACCACAGGCACCGTGAATCAAAGTAAGGTAAGTTATTCTTTAGATGTTGAACTTCGCCACTCTTTGTTTATTGGATAACTACCTTCCTACACAGCTGTTCGATCGTCTGTCGGTTTTGCTCGCTTCCCTTGAATTTCTGCAGCTCCTTGATAAAGAAAATCGGACAGTGTGGTTTTCATTGTTTTTACTATTCGGCTACGCATCGTTATATTTTCTGCGTATGCAAGAGAGTTTTTAACGGTACCCTTGGTGTAATGTCCCTCCCGCCTTGAAACTGAGTCTTGTTTCTTTTGCACTCGTATTTCCTAGACGTTGCTATTTCTTCTAAATGCTTTTGGTCGGACATTTGGAAAGATTCCCTCCCACCGCATCATCTTCGCAACACCGTTTGATGCGATGTAAGCAGTTTTTATATCTTTTTCGGCGTATATGGTCGACATTCGGCAATTCACCTGAGGATGCAAGGACAAATGACAACAATGATACTTTGTTACGACCTTCTTTTGATCTGAGCAAAAACTCTCTGCACTTTCTGTTAACCCTCCCGGTCTACTTAATCGCATGGTTAAGAAGTTCTTTATAATCATTTTTGCTTTCGGACTGTCTAATGTTATTACTTTTTCGCACATAATCCATTAATTGCCCCATTTCCACCGTTTCTGGGTATGATGAGTCGTTATGTAGATGTACATGTTTGCAAATGGACTTTACAAATAGATCAGTCTAAGGATGTCCATCACGCAGTTTTGTCAAGGTATTGTTCGCTATTTAATCTGTTATAAGTTCAACATTACTTATTATCGTTTTTTTGCTTCGATATCTCATTCCCCTGTGCATTCTTCCATTTACGACTTAACAAAATAACTCGATACCATGTCCTTGCCAATTATTTTTTTGTTTGTCTATCTTGCTGAATTTTGAAGAAAAGCAATATGTTTTGAATATATACAAAAGTATGATATAAAATATTTTGTAAAGACACTATTTTCCTGGCCTCGCTCAAATTTATAATATTTAACAGTCACTTTGATGCTTAGTTTTCCAACGCAGCACACTTCATTTATTTACACCATATCATCTTGTCATTAAACAAAGACTAGTGCAACATTTGCAATACTTCTCATTTAACATTAACTTAATCGGGTGCCTTAAGTATTTCCCCAAATCAAAGGGTGTATTGTTTGGATTGCCAACCTTTTACAGAAAAACAGTCAAAGGAAACTTTATTCCCAGTTGTGCTTTCTACACATAAATCAAATTGAGCAGTTTTTTCTCCCTTTTAAGTGAGATTAAGCAAGAATAACTTGAGTTCATCGGTCTTCATTTGTAAACTACAAACCATTCTCCAATTTAAACGATCTAGTTACAAATAGTCACTTTGAAATGCTACCAGTTGTTATCGAGGTATTCATTTCATGTAAAAACTGACGTGTGCATATTTACACTGCATATAAGGACAAAGTAAGGTTAAATACAAGTATATAGTCACATGCAATACTATAATTTATTCTGTGATTTAAATAACATTGAGTACTACTAAGTGACCATAAAATGTACAACGCTGCTTATCGCGACTGACAAACACATACAGGTGTGTGAACACAGTAGGGTGATTTATACACAAGACAACGTCACATACCTAGCAAGTGTCTACACCTTTTTGGTTGATTTCTCTTGGTATACTTAAGGAATATATTTTAAGTTTTCAGGATTCAAATCAGAAATGTCATGATTTTGAGTACAAATTCAATCTCGAGTGATAAAATGTACCATCTGAGCAGGTAGATGTTATAAATTGGGCATTAGATCACGCAAACTTTGATTTAAATCGCAAACCCATTAAACATGTGTTCTCTTTAATCAGTTAACGCGCGACTGTTAACTGTAATATCATTTTTTCAAATTCAATACATACAGTGTTAATAGATAATTGTATAACCTAGTGACATAAGCATTTTGAAAGGTTTGGGATATATTTATAATATTTTTACTCAACTTTATTGTGCTGACAAATTAACATTTTAAATTGATAATAATAAATTATTATAAACCCTTTTATGTTAATGTTTTCTCTCCCACAGGCTTCACAATGACTACAGAACTTAAGATTAAAGAATCATCGTGTCAAAGACTCCTAGTGGTGGCCATAGATCTTGGAACTACCTTCTCGGGTTATGTGTTTTCATTGCGGACAGAGCCTTTCGATCTCAAATGCCGTTCAACTTTGCACCACCCCGCTGCTCATGAATGGGGGGCAACAACAACCGTTCTTCTTCTAGATGAAAAAAAAAAGTTTGTAGCGTTTGGTTATGAAGCCGAGGAAACCTATAATCGGTTGGTAGACAAAGGGATGCATGGAAAATATTATTACTGCCGAAGGTTCAAAATGTCACTACACACATCTGTTGTAAGTTTTCTGTGTTCATTTGTTCTATTAACCTGTTTATTTTTGTAACATCCATGAGATATATAGGGCTATTATTACTGACTTTACTGTGCGATTTATCAGGATCATTTCGATATATTATTTACATGCATTGACACAACAAAGATGACATATAAGACACATCTCGTATATGTATATATGCTGTCAATGTTTTATATTTTTATTCACAACTATTTACAGATAATGGACATAAACTATACAATCAAAGACTTCAATGGCAAAGAAGTGGAAGCATTGATTGTATTTAGCGAATCAATCAAATATCTAAAGAACCATGCAGAGGATACCAATAAAAGGTGATAACTGAAATAAATTACCATAACGATAAATCAACAATTTGAAGCTTTTATGATATGATAATCACTTACGTGCCACACACTTAAAGATAAAACGTCTCGTTTGCTTTATTTTTCAACATAATTTCTATATTATTTGTTCTTTATGAATTTCTGTTAGATTGGATTGTTATAAGGTCCTGGGTTATGAACATCGTTCACCTTAGAGAAATTTTCGCAATGTTAATAGAATCTACCCCTTCGCGTCAGACGAGATCGAGTGGGTAATTACTATTCCGGCAATGTGGACAGATGCTGGGAAGCAATTCATGCGCAAGGCAGCCGAAAAGGTATTGATTAAAATACGTATGACATCGACAAGCAAATAATACTACGCTCATTAACAAATTTATAGCGCTGTGGATTATTATAATTAATAATCTATGTTCTTACTGTGTGTTTGCATGTCTGTACCCTTACAGATGACAGACTGTCCGGTTTTCGCCTAAGTTCTAAAGTTTAAATGGTTTTTGTTCGTTGTTTCTTGCCTTTTCTTTAAAAGAGGTATATAAAACAATAAGAGTATACGCGATTGACTGTTGCTCGTGATCAATACTGTCAGTTATTTAAATACATTTATTTATTTGACACAGTTTACTGTTCATAGTTTAGAGTAACCTTCATATATTTCAATTGTTCCTTCTTCAGGCTGGGATCAAAGATGAACAGCTAAAGATTGCCATAGCACCAGAAGCTGCTTTATGTCTCTATAGGCATATTATCTACAAAGAGACAGACACAACGATCAATCAAGTCCAAACAGACAGAGGATTTCAGAATGGTGCCAAAATCCTCGTTGTTGATATGGGAGGTAAGTCACGTATTTTAATATCTACAACTGCCTATCTGACTCAAGTTGTTTAAAGCCCAAAGTGATAATTTTGAGGCCATAAGGATTAAAGATATCATGGTTAAAACATTTCTTATAAATATATTATATAATTATAATTATATTTCCTAATTGCCATTATTGACTTTTCTGAATGTGCGATTTTGTTGTCTACTACGATTGTAATAATGATGCTTAGAAGGATTTTGTTGTTAAAATATTTTTTCTAGATGATAATGTGGACATAACGCTGTGTCAAGTGATGGATGAAACATCCCTTCAAGAGCTGGTGACGTCATACAGTGGTCATTGGGGCGGGATGACCGTGGACGATAACTTTGTTAGATTTCTTGAAAGCATTGTAGGTAAGATGGTTGGTGTTTCTGTAATTAAACCTTTAAGTCAGTAAACATATGCAGGAAACTTTCAAACCAAAGTCAATTTTACTATTACTACTTACATTATTGGATGAAAAGAAACAGATCTTAGTTATAGTTTTTAAAGGAACATCATACTATCGATATATGTTTAATATAAACTATTGTATTATTAATTATTGGTGATTTTATGTGCATCTTAATTGTATTTTAGGTAAGAACGTCTTCAATAGTCTTGCTGAAGAGGCTCCGTATTTCCTCATTGATTTGTATGGATACTTTGCATCAAAGAAGCGGGCGTTTGGACGGAATTGGAACAATTTACAAGATAATATCAGAACGAAAATGAACATAAGTGTTGATTGTTTACTTGCTGAAAAAATGAGAGAAATGTACCCAGACAAGAACATTGATGATGTGATTGAAAAAGACGATATATTAAAAGGAAAAGTCACGTGGAAAAATGGCATAATAACGATCGATTCGGATTTATTTGCAAGCTTCTTTGAAACCTGTCTCAAAGGCACAATAAATCAGATTGAGGGCGTCATGGGAAATTCTTCGGATGTCGAAGCAATGCTTCTGGTTGGTAGTTGTGCTGAGTGGCCTCTAATGCAAAAAAGAATCAAATCTCAATTCCCTAACAAAAGGATTATTGTACCTGAATATGCTGAATTTGCTGTTCTAAAAGGGTCAGTGATTTACGGACACTTTCCTACCACCATTGTTTCTAGAGTGGCCAGACACTCATACGGCATACGCGTCTACAGAAAGTTTCTACCGGGTCAACATCCAGAGGACAAACTTGTAGTCATTGGAACCAAGAGGAAATGCAAGGACGTCTTTGCCGTTCATGTGAAGAAAGGTCAGGAACTTCGAGTAGGCGAAGTTCAATCATCACAGCGCTATACAAGACTAAGTGCGGCTCAGAAGTCTCTCATCTTTGATTTCTTTTCTTCGACGTCGGAGAATCCTCAGTATGTCACAGATCCTGGTTGTGAGGAGCTCGGTAAGCTTGAGGTAGAGTTGGATTCTCGCTCTAAAGGTGTTGTAATATCACTAAGGTATGGAGTAACAGAAATAGAAGCAGAGGGTATAGATGAAGTGACCGGAAAAAGAACAACAGCAATATTTAAGTTCCTTAAAGAAAGAGATGAAAGCTGAAAATCAGTGAGGTTTGATGACGTTACTGAACAACAGTCGCTGTATATTCATATTAACATTTATATTAATATTGTATAAAAAAAATATTAAAATACATAATTATTGGTTGTCATATTAATGTATGCTTGTTATTAGAATATTGCTTTATTGTCTTGTGTCAACGATTTAGTGACATCTTATTGACATAAGCAACATTATACCGTGATTTATTGAACGATTACTGTATCAATGATGACATCGTTTTTGAGATTTATCAAATTGCAGGATTTGTTATAATTATTTCGTCACAGAACTCAAATCATCATTCATATAATATCAAACGTTGGCGATGTGCTGCATGAATAACGGTCAGAAATATATTTACATGCTTCATCTCCTTGTTGATATAATTATAACGCAAATTGCAAGTCTATGTTATCAAAACAACGTTTGACAAACCTTGATAGATAAAGGCTATCTATATAAGATATTGAAATACGAAAGTTAATTTTATTAATTTCTAAATTAAATTAGTAAGGACTAGAAATTATGTAGTCTTCAGGAATTCTACAGATGTCGAAGCAATTCTTCTGGTTGGTGGCTGTGCTGAGTCGCCTCTGATTCAAGAAAAGATAGCATCTCGCTTCCCTAACAAAAGAGTGATTGTACCGGAAGATGCTGGACTTGCTGTTCTGAAAGGGGCAGTGCTTTACGGACACTTTCCAAACATCATTGTTTCTAGAGTGGCCAGACACTCATACGCATTCGCGTCTACAGAAAGTTTCTACCAGGCCAACATCCAATAGACAAACTGGTAGTCATTGGAATCCAGAGGAAATGCAAGGACGTCTTTGCCGTTCATGTGAAGAAAGGTCAGGAACTTCGAGTGGGCGAAGTTCAATCATCACAGCGCTACACAAGACTAAGTCCGGCTCAGAAGTCTCTCATCTTTGATTTCTTTTCTTCGACGTCGGAGAATCCTCAGTATGTCACCGACCCTGGTTGTGAGGAGCTAGGTCAGCTTGAGGTAGAGTTGGATTCACGCTCTAAAGGTATTGTAATATCACTCAAGTATGGAGGAACAGAAATGGAAGCAGATGGTTTAGATGAAGTGACCGGAAAAAGAACAACAGCAATATTTAAGTTAAAGAAAGAGATGAAAGGTGAACATCAGTGAGGTTTGATGACGTTCCTAAACAACAGTCGCTGTATATTCAGTCCCAGACTGAAGCAATACTAGTTGTTTTCGGTATTTTGATGTGTATATTTGTATTTCTATGAATAATATGGTGTGTATCCTTTTGATGTTGTGCTCTAGAAGAACACAAATTCGAGGTCAACATTTATATAAATATTGTATATATTTATTTTATTATTAAGATACCTAATTATTTGTTGTCATATTAATGTATGCATGTTATTAGAATATTGCTTTAAGAAATGCATAATTGTAATTGTTTTGTGTCAACGATTTAGTTATATTTTATTGACATATGCAAGATTATACAGTGAATTGTTGAAAGATTAGTGTATCAATGATGACATCGTTTTTTTTAGATTTAATTAAATTGCAGGATTTGTTATAATTATTTCGTCACAGAACTCACATCATCATTCATATAATATCAAACGTTGGCGATGTGCTGCATGAATAACGGTCAGAAATATATTTACATGCTTCATCTCCTTGTTGATATAATTATAACCCAAATTGCAAGTCTATGTTATCAAAACAACGTTTGACAAACCTTGATAGATAAAGGCTATCTATATAAGATATTGAAATACTAAAGGTAATTTTATTAATGTCTAAATTAAATTAGTAAGGACTAGAAATGATGTCTTCGTCCATTGTTCTCAATACACGTTTAAAACAGGAAGTAAGCTTTGTCTAAATTAAAGTGTGACTTTCGTCTGTTTTGGGCCTACACATTCTTTTATCGATTTATCATGACGTTAATTAGAAATACATGAAGCGTTAGATTTCAGCAAGCTGAGCTTATGCTGTTTTAGGCTCAATATTTTAACATCCTGTTACAGGTGCGTTCTGTACCTTCATCTCATGCTTTGCGCAAGCAAATCATATATACATTTCCTAGTACTAGTTGTAATCATATGCAACATTTTAGCGTTCCCATTTGTGCATCATGGATGCAGTGATTGTTCTATGTTCGCTTCGCATTCCTGCCTTACCGTGTGCTATAAAGTACGTTATGTTTACATAAACAACAATTTATCCTAACTAGTTGTCCCATGGTAGATGATAGTAAAAGGGTTATGATATATTTGTATGTTGTTTACATCTGTTATATATTCCCCCATTTCACTTCCAGCCTTTCTCCGGACTTATGTCAAGTTATCCATAAATATCCATACACTTGAATATGTAGCAGCCCAACTATTATGATTAGAGAGTAGGCGATCGATTAAGTACGTGATGTCCAGATCGCAGATATGGTGTTAGGGAGACGTGAACCACCATTTATCGCATAACTTACCAATATTATATTTATGTTACTAAAACTCAACTGCGATCTTTAAGAGGATAAACATAATTTACAGACATTCCATTCTATCTGATAATATGTCCTCAGAAATTAAAAAAAAAGTTTTCAATTATATACTGATGGAGTTCGCATGTTCTATGTTGCTGGACTTACTTTACAAATCATATGACTTAAGTTTAAGTTTGGATCAGCAAAATGCGAATTTAGAATTCTAAACATGTTATTTAAAATTAAACATGTTATTTAAAATTACACATGTTATTTAAAATTAAACATGTTATTTAAAATTAAACCTCAGTAGACATTTAGCTGGTGCGGATGCATGTGTTGTTTTTTCAGCTAATTCTCCTGTTAATGTATAATGTATTCCAAAGAAATCCATTTGATCCTTCCCATCCTGTGTTTTATGGATTTCTCGATTTGAAAAATACCACCAAAGGCTGACCTTGTATGATTAAACTTATAACTAGTCTGACACAGTGCGTGTACTTAAATCATTTCACTTTGCTAAATGCATATTACGCGGAATCGCGGACCTAAATTATTTAATACGTAAGCCTAAATTACGTTGCCTAATGCTATTTATACACAAACATTTTAATTAAAATGCGTTTTTTTATTTAGGAGTATAAACTGACTCGTCTTATCTGTAGCACAGGACATATATGTGACAATTATACTACAAGTGCCATAAAGATGTGGCACACCCTGAAATGTTAACAAAATACCTTCATTGACCCGAATTTTACCAAGGTTATGAAAGTCCGCAAAACAGACTTTCCCGATGTGCAAATTCCAGTGAGCATTACATATATATAGGCATCGCACTCCGGCGCGTCGCCAATAATCTATACTAGAAACTTGCTAGATCGGGTATATATAAACCTCATATATTCTGGCCTTGCCTATCCATTTGTGCAATTCACCAAACATTCTTCGAATTTGTTGATATTTGAAAAAGTTATACAAATGACATTTTGCTTATGTCATACTTAACTATTAAAATACTATATTAGTAGGAACTTGCATGCAAAGTGGCGACAATGTTCGTTAGTAAAATTCAACACAAATAAGATGATCAAATCCTCTGATCCATGTATCCATATAAACTTTGGCTAAACAAAACAGATCCGAAATCTGATGTTATCTTAAAAGGCGCATGTTATATAATACTTTTATAAATAAAAATGTATGATGCTGACAAGTAGACCAAAATAATAAATTGATTCTACTTTTACTAATGTCATTATTTATACTTCTTTTATTACACAACAACAACAACAACAACAACAACAACTTCTACTACTACTACTGCTACTGCTACTACTACTACTAGTACTACTACTATATCTGTAATTACCTATATATGCTACTACTACTACTATTACTACTACTAACTACTAATACTACTATATCCACTACTACTACCACCACTACTACTACTCCTACTCCTACCACCACTACCACTACTACTACTACTACTACTACTACTACATCTGTTATTAGCTATATCTGCTACTTCTACTTCTATTACTACTAACTACTACTACTACTACTATTACCACTACTACCACTACTACTCCTACTACTACTGCTACTTCTAACACTACTACTACTACTACTACTACTACTATTATTACTACTACTTCTACCACTACTACTACTAATACTACCACTACTTCTACCTCTTCTACTTTTACTACTATTGTTTTTACTAAAATTAATACATTAAACACTTATCATACTGTTAGACAAGTAGCTAAAATAAACGATTGATTCTATAACGGCAGAAAATGGCATAATAAGTTACCAGCAATATGATTAAACTAGAAAGAAGAGAGAGAGAGAGAGAGAGAGAGAGAGAGAGAGAGAGAGAGAGAGAGAGAGAGAGAGATCTAATAAAGAAAGACTATGGTTATGTAACAAATGAAAAAAAAAGTATGTAGATGAGATGGGTTTAGGCTTCAAAACTAAAGAAATCTATACCTACTCACAAGTGCTAAGACAGAAATAGAATAACTGATATAAGTTAAGTACTGAAATTAATGATAAAACGCAACTTAAGGTCTTACAAACAGCTGAATATGAATCTAAAAGCAGTCCCAAATTAAAATCTTGCATACAATACTGTCTATACATCAGTATTTCATAAAGCTAGCCTGCTTAGAACCTCTGGAATGAAAGACCAGAAGATTGTGGAGAGAAATAGTGTAGAAAACAATGGTACCATCACATATATCTACAACAATCAACACATGCGGGTATGATTCTAACTCTTTCAAGTCAGTCATGTCTGGTTAAGTACTGTTGTATCAAGTATGGCTAGGTACTGTCGTGTAAAGTCTGGTCGAGTACTGTCGAGTCCTTCCTGTCAAGTCTGGTCGAATACTGTCGAGTCCGTACTGTCAAGTCTGGTCGAGTACTGTCGAGTCCGTCCTGTCAAGTCTGGTCGAGTACTGTCGAGTCCGTCCTGTCAAGTCTGGTCGAATACTGTCGAGTCCGTACTGTCAAGTCTGTTCGAGTACTGTCGAGTCCGTCCTGTCAAGTCTGGTCGAGTACTGTCGAGTCCGTCCTGTTTAGTCTGGTCGAGAACTGTCGAGTCCGTCCTGTCAAGTCTGGTCGAATACTGTCGAGTCCGTACTGTCAAGTCTGGTCGAGTACTGTCGAGTCCGTCCTGTCAAGTCTGGTCGAGTACTGTCGAGTCCTTCCTGTCAAGTCTGGTCGAGTATTCTTGAGTCCGTGCTGTCCAGTCTGGTCGAGTATTTTTGAGTCCGTCCTGTCAAGTCTGGCCAAGTACTGTCGAGTCCGTCCTGTCAAGTCTGGTCAAGTATTGTCGAGTCCGCCCCTGTCAAGTCTGGTCAAGTCGGTCCCGTCAATTCGGGTCAAGTCTGGTCAAGTCGGTCCCGTCAAGTCTGGTTAAGTCGGTCCCGTCAAGTCTGGTCAAGCCGGTCCCGTCAAGTCTGGACAAGTCGGTCCCGTCAAGTCTGGTCAAGTCGCTCCCGACAAGTCGGTCCCGTCAAGTCTGGTCAAGTCGGTCCCGTCAAGTCGGGTCAAGTACGATCAAGTCCTTCCTGTCAAGTCTGATCAAGTACGGTCAGGTCGGTCCCGTCAAGTCGGGTCAGGTACGGTCAAGTTGGCCCTTTCAAGTCTGGTCAAGTCCGTCCTGTCATGTCTAGTCAAGAACCGTCAAGTCTGATCAAGTACCGTCAAGTCTGGTCAAGTCAGTCCTGTCAAGTCTAGTCAAGTACCGTGAAGTCGGTCCCGTCAAGTCTGGTCAAGTCCCGTGAAGTCGGTCCTGTCAAGTCTGGTCAAGTACCGTCAAGTCGGTCCCGTCAAGTCTGGTCAAGTCAGTTGTATTAAGTCCTGTCTGGTTAAGTCCGATCTAGTCAGTCCAGTCTGTCTTGTCAGGTCGGCATGTCCTATTCAGTAAATACTGTTCTGTCGGTTCCAGTCCGTCAATTTAAGTTCGGTCCCGTTGTTTAGTCTAAATCTAATATAAAAATATGTCCTAGAATAATGAAATCTACGTAAAATATAAAATGAATTCCACGTAAAGTAATTCCTAGAATCTTAATGAAGTCTTCGTGAAGTAAGTCCTAGAAAATGTAATGAAGTCCACGTAAAGTAAGTCCTAGAATTTGCAATGAAGTCCACGTAAAGTAAGTCCTAGAATGTGTTATGAAGTCCACATAAAGTCCTAGAATATGTAATGAAGTCCACGTAGAGTAAGTCCTAGAATGTGTGATGAAGTCCACGTAAAGTCCTAGAATGTGTGATGAAGTCCACATCAAGTCCTAGAACGTGTAATGAAGTCCACATAAAGTAAATCCTAGAATGTGTAATGAAGTCCACATAAAGTAAGTCCTAGAATGTGTAATGAAGTCCACATAAAGTAAGTCCTAGAATGTGTAATGAAGTCCACATAAAGTAAGTCCTAGAATGTGTAATGAAGTCCACTTAAAGTCCTAGAATGTGTAATAAAATCCACGTAAAGTAAGTCCTAGAATATGTTACATTTACGTAAAGTGTAATTGTCAGTACAAGTCCGAGTGAAGAAGAACGTCAATCAAACAAGACAAGGCATGGTTTAATAAATGTATTTTATCATCATCATCCCCATAATCACCATCATCATCATCACCATCATCATCATCATCATCATTATCATCATCATCGTCATCATCATCATCATCATCATCATCATCATCATCATCATCATCATCGTCATCATCATCATCATCATCATCATCATCATCATCATCATCATCATCGTCATCATCATCATCATCATCATCATCATCATCATCATCATCATCATCATCATCATCATCGTCATCATCATCGTCGCCATCGTCGTCGTAGTAGTCGTCATTATCCACATCATCATTATCATCTGCATCAGCAGCAGCGTCGTTGTTATGACTTCATCATCATCAACATCATCCTAATGGTCATCATCATTATCATCATCAGCAGCAGCAGCAGCATAACCATCAGTTGTTATGGCATCAATAATGACGACAACGTTATCTTCAGTAGCAGCAACATCCGCATCAATTAGCTTTAGCAGCAACTTCGGCAGCATAATCATTTTCATCAACAGCAACAACTTGATCAACATTATTATCATAAACAACAACAACATTATTGACAACAATCTTACCATCAACAGCAATAATATAAGTAACATAATTAGCTGTGGTCGGATTCACTCGAGGCTCTTCGTTAAGTCTGTCGGCCATCTTCGTTCATTTTTGCCAAAATACTACAAAACACCGGGGTTTAACTCGATCCCACTCGGAACTCCTCGGGTAATTCCGTCAACGTTATCACCTCGGAAATAATGCTGTCGCCGCCATATTGACGAACTACATCCAAAATGGCAATCGTACCTACTCGGCGATCTCCGGCAAGCTTCGGACACCTCGGAAATAATGCTGTCGCCGCCATATTGACGAACTACATCCAAAATGGCAATCGTACCTACTCGGCGATCTCCGGCAAGCTTCGGATATAAACATCACCGAAGCATGATCCGAGTGCATGCAGGGTAATAACTGGTATATTACACTTTTACCAAATCCTGTCGGTAAGATACATGCAGTATCAACTAAGTTAAAAGTATTCTTCATCGAAGCAGTCTTCTCTTCTTTCAAGGAGTGTTGAATCTCCATCATATCTAAAGCGTACTGCATGCACTTTGAAAAGTCAGCCATATTTGTTTACATAATGCAATGAGAAGTTATTCGCCGGGGCAAATCACCAACTGGTGTATTCCTACAATTACATCCGAGGCGATATATCCGAAGCTTGTCGGAGATCGCCGAGTAGGTACCATTGACTCGATCCTCTTCGTTCCGTCTGTCGGCCAGCTTTGTTTATTTCCGCAAAAATGCCGTTGGTAATAACATGTTCAGACGGGAAAAAATAAAGGTATTTGATTGCAGGAAAAGTACATTTAGTTGTCTCTGCAAGGGTACGCTAATAATAACTTTCATTTAAGGCTTGGTTCAACGTTATAATGTATAATAACTAAAGAAACGCGTGTCTTAAGGAATAAAGGCACCTTGCCTATCTTGCCGATCTGATATAAAAATATCACTCACATATACAATATAAATATTAATTATGGCATTTATTGTAGCAAGTTCAGTTATAATTCAAGCTGCACTTGATGTCCTTTGCTGGGATTATGTATTTCACTTGAACCAAAGACATAGTGCTGCTTTTGCTGTGAAATCAACCCATAAAAACCTAAGGTTGTGTTCATAAAAAAAAAAAAATTCTAACTTATATTAGGAAATATATTTTAATTCAAAATTTCACAAAAGGTATGGTTTTTATGAATGATAATTGAATAAAATTTTGGATTTGCGATGAAATATTAAAAAAAAAATCAAGAAAATACGTTAAAGTGCTGGCTTCGCTGAGGTAACATGCCATAAAGACCAGACATAATGAGGCAAACATATATAGGGCTGCATTCAGTAAGGTAACATACCGAAAAGACCAAACATATACAGTGCTGCCTTCACTGCGGTAACATACCCTAAAGGCCAGACATAATGATGCAAACATATATAGTACTGCCTTCACTGTGGTAACATACTGTAAAGACCGGACATAATGAGGCAAGTATATATAGTGCTGCCTTCACTGTGGTAACATACCATGAAAACCAGACAAAATGAGGCAAACATATATAGTGCTGCCTTCACTGTAGTAACATACCAAACAGACCAGACATAATGAGGCAAGCAGATAAATTCCTGATTACACTGTGGTAACATACTGTAAAGACCAGATGTATATAGAGAGTGCTACCTTTACTGTGGTAATATACTGAAAATACTAGATATATACAGTGCTGCCTTCACTTTGGCAACATACCATATAGACCAAACATAATGAGGCAAACAGGTATAGAGCTGCCTACACTGTGGTAACATACTGTAAAGACCAGACATATAGAGACGTTGCTGCCTTCTCTGTGGTAATATACCGTAAAGACCTGACATAATGAGGCAAGCAGATATATTCCTGATTTTACTGTGGTAACAAACTGTATAGACCAGATGTATATAGAGAGTGCTACCTTCACTGTGGTAATATACCAAAAAAACTAGATATATACAGTGCTGCCTTCACTTTGGCAACATACCATATACACCAAACATAATGAGGCAAACAGGTATAGAGCTGCCTACACTGTGGTAACATGCTGATAAGACAAGACATATAGAGATGGTGCTGCCTACACTGTGAAAACATACCGAAAAGACCAGACATATAGACATAGTGCTGACTTCACTGTGGTAATATACCGTAAAGACCAAATATAATGAGAGAAACATATATAGTGCTGCCTTCACTGTGGTAACATACCATAAAGACCTCACATAATGAGGGAAACATATATAGTGCTGCCTTCACTGTGGTAACATACCATAAAAACCACACATAATGAGGCAAGCAGATATTTTGCTGCCTTCACTGTGGTAACATACCATAAAGACCACACATAATGAGGGAAACATATATAGTGCTGTCTTCACTGTGGCAACATGCCATAAAGACCACACATAATGAGGGAAGCATATATAGTGCTGCCTTCACTGTGATAACATACCATAAAGACCTGACATAATGAGGCAAGCAGATATTTTGCTGCCTTCACTGTGGTAACATATCATTAAGACCACACATAATGAGGGAAAGATATATAGTGCTTCCTTCACTGTGGTAACATACCATAAAGACCACACATAAGGAGGTAAGCAGATCTTTTGCTGCCTTCACTGTGGTAACATACTATTAAGACCTGATATGATAGCTGAAGCAGATATAGTGCTGCCTTCACTGTGATATCATACCATAAAAACCTGACATGATACCTGAAACAGATATAGTGCTGCCTTCACTGTGGTAACATACCATAAAGACCACACATAATGAGGGAAACATATATAGTGCTGTCTTCACTGTGACAACATGCCAAAAAGACCACACATAATGAGGGAAACATATATAGTGCTGCCTTCACTGTGATAACATACCATAAAGACCTGACATAATAAGGCAAGCAGATATTTTGCTGCCTTCACTGTGGTAACATATCATTAAGACCAAACATAATGAGGGAAACATATATAGTGCTGCCTTCACTGTGGTAACATACCATAAAGACCACACATAAGGAGGCAAGCAGATATTTTGCTGCCTTCACTTTGATAACATACCATAAAGACCTGATATGGTAGCTGAAGCAGATATAGTGCCGCCTTCACTGTGATAACATACTATAAAGACCTGACATGATACCTGAAGCAGATATAGTGCCGCCTCCACTGTGATAACATACCATAAAGACCTGACATGATACCTGAAGCAGATATAGTGCTGCCTTCACTGTTATAACATACCATAAAGACCTGACATGATACCTGAAGCAGATATAGTGCTGCCTCCACTGTAATCACATACCATAAAGACCTGACATGATACCTAAAGCAGATATAGTTCTGCTTTCACTTTGATAACATTCCAAAAAGACCTGACATGATACCTGAAGCAGATATAGTTCTGCCTTCACTGTGATAACATACCATAAAGATCTGACATCATACCTGAAGCAGATATAGTTCTGCTTTCACTGTGATAACATTCCAAAAAGACCTGACATGATACTTGAAGCAGATATAGTTCTGCTTTCACTGTGATAACATACCATAAAGACCTGACATGATACCTAAAGCAGATATAGTTCTGCTTTCACTGTGATAACATTCCAAAAAGACCTGACATGATACCTGAAGCAGATATAGTTCTGCTTTCACTGTGATAACATACCATAAAGACCTGACATGATACCTGAAGCAGATATAGTGCTGCCTTCACTGTTATAACATACCATAAAGACCTGACATGATACATAAAGCAGATATAGTTCTGCTTTCACTGTGATAACATTCCAAAAAGACCTGACATGATACCTGAAGCAGATATAGTTCTGCTTTCACTGTGATAACATTCCAAAAAGACCTGACATGATACCTGAAGCAGATATAGTTCTGCTTTCACTGTGATAACATTCCAAAAAGACCTGACATGATACCTGAAGCAGATAAAGTTCTGCTTTCACTGTGATAACATACCATAAAGACCTGACATGATACCTGAAGCAGATATAGTGCCGCCTCCACTGTGATAACATACCATAAAGACCTGACATGATACCTGAAGCAGATATAGTGCTGCCTTCACTGTTATAACATACCATAAAGACCTGACATGATACCTGAAGCAGATATAGTGCTGCCTCCACTGTAATCACATACCATAAAAACCTGACATGATACCTGAAGCAGATATAGTGCTGCCTCCACTGTAATCACATACCATAAAGACCTGACATGATACCTAAAGCAGATATAGTTCTGCTTTCACTGTGATAACATTCCAAAAAGACCTGACATGATACCTGAAGCAGATATAGTTCTGCTTTCACTGTGATAACATACCATAAAGACCTGACATGATACCTAAAGCAGATATAGTTCTGCTTTCACTGTGATAACATTCCAAAAAGACCTGACATGATACCTGAAGCAGATATAGTTCTGCTTTCACTGTGATAACATACCATAAAGACCTGACATGATACCTGAAGCAGATATAGTGCCGCCTCCACTGTGATAACATACCATAAAGACCTGACATGATACCTGAAGCAGATATAGTGCTGCCTTCACTGTTATAACATACCATAAAGACCTGACATAATACCTGGATCACATATAGTGCTGCCTTCACTGTTATAACATACCATAAAGACCTGACATGATACATAAAGCAGATATAGTGCTGCCTTCACTTTTAAAACATACCATAGGACCTGACTTGATACATAAAGCAGATATAGTGCTGCCTTTACTGTTATTACATACCATGAAAACCTTACATGATACATGAAGCAGATATATTGCTGCCTTCACTGGGATAACACACCATTAAAACCTGACATGATACCTGAAGCAGATATTGTGCTGCCTTCACTGTGATAACACACCATTAAGACCTTACATGATACCTGAAGCAGATATAGTGCTGCCTTCACTGTGATAACATACCAGAAAGACCTGACGTGACACCCTAAGCAGATATAGTGCTGCCTTTACTGTGATAACATACCATAAAGACAGACATGATACCTGAAGCAGATTTAGTGCTGCCTTCACTGTGATAACATACCATTTAGACCTGACATGATACCTGAAGCAGATATAGTGCTGCCTTCACTGTGATAACATACCATTAAGACCTGACATGATACCTGAAGCAGATATAGTTCTGCCTTCACTGTGATAACATACCATAAAGACCAGACATGATAACTGAAGCAGATATAGTTCTGCCTTCACTGTGATAACATACTATAAAGACCTCACATGATACCTGAAGCACATATAGTGCTGCCTTCACTGTGATAACACACCATAAAGACCTAACGTGATACCTGAAGCAGGTATAGTGCTGCCTTCACTGTGATAACATAAAGATGCTAGTGCTCGTGCTGGTGGAAGGTTTGGTGATGTTGATTTTATTGTTAGTAGTTGTGGTGGTGTTGATGATCATGTTAATGACAATGATGACAATGATGATGATGATGATAATGATAATGACAAGGCTATTTTGTTGTTGATGATGTGAATGATGAGGAGAAGGAAGAGGATTAGGAGGGGACTGTAGTGCCGGGATGCTGGAGAGGCCCACAGGTGGCCTGGTTAGCTCAGTAGGTAGAGCTGTGGATGGTGATCCGGGGGTCGTGGGTTTGATCCTCACATCGGGCACTCCCTTTTCCCTTGATTTACTTTAGGACTGATGATGACGTTGATGATGATGATTATGATGTTGATGATGATGATGATGATGATGATGATGATGATGATGATGATGATGATGGGTTATTATTAGAAATATAATTCATGATGATTCAAGATAAGAAGATTTTTTGTTTCACAAATAATACATGAAAACAATGTCAGCTACTTAGAATAAGTTATATATAAATTGTTTGTTTCAGGTGTATTTTTATTTATTTATTTTTATGAGAATATCATGTGTTTGAAAGTTATTATAAATATCAGATATGATTTTGAAGACTCTCATGTTAACTTCCATTTGATTAATATTGAAATCAGAGTATGCTATCCATGTTGGTGGGAACTCAGACAGAACTATATTACAAGTACAAAGGCCTTACTACTTGATCAAGCCGTTGCATGTAATATTTTATGTTTCCAACAATGAAATCAAGTTTAGTGTATGGCCAACATACCTGTTGTACCCAGTCAGTGTTTATCTAAGCAGGTCAGTTTTTGCATACAGCGGTCAAATTTTCGAGTTTTATCAATAGTTTTATAACAGAATGCATACAGGTACAGATAAAAAGAAGTATTCTTGGATCGGGCTGATCTGTGTCTGCACTATTTCTTTTGCGCGGTAAATTCCTGCCAAGGTTATTACGCGTTACGTAATAAACATAGCACACCAAGCGAGAAAATAATGTGTGGTTGACAAATTGTCAGTGTAAAGGCAATAATTTCAATATTTCTTAGCAGTTATATTCTCTCATGGCTTTTTACTGCTGGGTGAATTTAGTAGAGCTTGCAATACCTGTCTGTTTTCTAGCACAAAGTAATGACCGTAATAATAGGAGGCATTGTAAGATAAACTTCAAAACAGCACGCATACTGACATAATCAATCATACGCGAGGAAATGTTAAACTGATTACTGATCAATCCAAACCGTTAAAACCGTGTTGTGCAGGAAGTGGGAAAAAACGGGGGATGATCTTGGATGTAGAGCAGACTTTTATTAAGATAAAGCTTACATCTTGGGCCGAGAAATCGAGTTCATATAAGACAATAAATAAAGATATAATATGATATAAAAACAGGTTTCGAAATGGTTTCTCACTGATGTGAAATAAGTGTAACGAGAAAATATCAAGGGACTACATAGAGGTAAAAGATAAAAATATCCAAACAAATTATTCAGGCCTTGCTCTTTTACGAAGCAAAATGTGAAATAAAAATGACTAAACAAGTGACTGTACTTACATTCCTGTCATTTCTCCTCCTCCCTTTTACGAGAATAACCACAAGCACACATTATGAGTACAGTCAACTATATCTTAACACAATCACAAATGCTTTTTTAAACTTAAAATTTTGAAACCTGAAAGTTCACATACAGATATAATAAGTCTTCTCATTTCAAACACGACGACACATTTGGCGCAAAATCGCTGTCCCGCCTTCCAAATGCGTGTACATTTTACCTTTACCCGCTTTGAAACGATCAACCTGATTGGTTTGAGGTGTTCGGACACTGTCGAGTTTTACCGGAATTTCGCAAATGTCAAAAAAAAATTAATAATAAAAGAATGATATCATAAAAATGAAGATTTTTTTCTCAAAAGTATAAGCTTTTTTTCACAAATGGAAATATTATTATGGTATTCAATTTGAAAATAATGAAATATAGAACATATCTCATCATTGTATAAATTACTCAAACTTCGTCAATATTCGTGAAAACTCGTTTTTAAATAGCGCGTATCTGTCGGTGGAAAATGAAAAACGGATGGATCCGGAAGAGGGGATGGGGTTATGATCCCCCACCAACCAGGTAAAAGAGTAGTGTTGTGAAAACACATGCACGTTAGCTTAAAACATGATAAGCTTTTAAAGTAAATGTTGTTTGCTGACTGCTTAGGTTCCCTTACTAAAGTATTTACTACCATAAAGTTGAATGGATCTTGATTCATACCCGCCCACGCCCACACCAGCATTTTCTCGATCCGCCCCTGAAATGATACAATTACAATGTATAAAGAAATTGTTCATCTAATTAATCTAAAGACACTAGTAAAACTTTGAATTACATAATTCAGGCTCTCGTAATTGCTAATTAAAAACGCCCGCCGGAAAAATAACAGACACCGCCTTAAGGTAAAGAAAGTGCGATAGAAAATAAATAGAATTTAAAAGTTAACACGACAGATGAGTCGTATTCTTTAATGTAGACGTGTATGCCAAATGTCTAAAAAATTATCCATCCAGTCTTGAATTTATAGATATTTTTGTTTTCTAAAATTTGTATTAAAGGTGTCTCTTTTTTAGAAATAAGAAAACTCCAAATAATATGTTATATCCTCTTTAGGAAAAGTGTTTTGCTATTGAGTATCGTTTGGAAACGACGTTTAACATTAAACAAACGAAACAAACATGTTGCTTGACTGGTTTGGCTCAAACTATCACAATTATGTATTAAATTGTTTTCAAATCCAACACGTTTAAGACTGATTTTCCCATTTTTTCTTCTTACTGTACTTTATTGCAAAAGCACACAGCTTTTAAGAGTCATATGATTTACTTCAGAATTGCCCAAAATGTTCTTTAAAATATATTGGTTGATGCTGCAAAATAAAAAATAATTTCACCACCTAGTTTTGATTTTTTTTAAATAGAATATACCCCGCAACGAATTTGTAATCAAATGTAGCACAAATCATACAATTAAAACTCAGTTACAAAAATAAAATTAAAAACTACACATGTTTCCTTTTTATTTTGGTAAAGCGATGCAGAAATAATTGTCAAAGTGAAAACGTATAAAGACAAAAATTGACCATTCTTGCCCATTCCGAAATTCGAACCCTCAACCCCCCAGTTTTGATGTATTTTAACCCTAATTTTGACACTCTTCAATTGGAGATGCAGAATTTGCTCTACCTTAAAGGAATACTATTTCAAAAACTTTGAAAAAGAATTAAAATAAATAAAACCGAAAATAGCTGCTTTAACAGAGTAGCTTGTAACAGTAAAGTGCAGATTGCAATTAAAAGGAGCAGGCATTAGTAGGAATTCGCAGCCGTTTAGCGAGATCTTGTTTAACAAAAGAAACCGAGTAAGCCGATTTTTAGCAATGCAGCTTGTACATACAGATGTATTGAGAACAAGGAGATAAAGGAAAACAAGGTAACAAATACTCTACTTCCTATCTGAGTTATGGTTCGTTACCGTCAAATGCTTGTGTAGTTAACCGATAGTCTGGAGTTCCTTCCCCTTTCACTACGTTATCGGGTCAGGCACAGGCTGAAAATGGCGAGCGCCAATGTAAGTTTACATTTAGCGAAATACGAGTTATAATTTATCGCTGTGCCATTCGAAAGATGTTTTTATTATGATCATAACTTAGTTCATATAAGCGATTACAATAAGTTTTTTTAAATGGTACATTACCTGTTTCTAGAAATTTGTTAGTAGAATAGTGTCGATGTTTATACAATAATATCTTTACAATACTTAATTATAGAGTCTTAACTTCTTGGCACACTTGCAAAGGTTATAACACCAAACATTACCGTGTTATTTTCCCAATACAGCGGAGGCCGCCATTGTTAGCATCAGCCAGACGTACTATTGCGTAGGATAGTACGCTGGGAACCAGACTAGTTAACCGATTGTGTAAGATAGTGTTTATAGTTCCCTGGATAGTTATGTTCTTGTTTAAATCTCATGCTCTCTACGGCGCCTTGGATGTCTCACATCTTACTCTTTCTTGTACTAAGTATTGTAACGCAGGCCGGCGCTCTCCAACGGTCACCCATCCATACACGAGCCACGGTAACCGTTGCTCAAGCGGGCAACTTTGGAAGCCGCTTAAAGATACAATTTAGTTCTAAGTTGCTTTTATATGTTTCCGGTTGACCCTTTTAGGACCATGTATTATTTACAAATTACACGCCCGCCTGTTCCACAATAGGTTATACCTATGTATATAACAGAGTCAACTGCTAGTTAGTGACTACTTATGCAATATTTTTTTAAATCATCAATATTTATTCTTAGACAAAAACTAGAATATTTGTTTTCGAATTTGAGGTTTTATTTATTTTCATGCATACCAGAGCAAGATAATTAATCAACATATTTTTTTTTTCAAAAGAAGGTTTTCAACAAAGCTGTAAATAAATGGTGGGTGATGACTTTACACAAAATTAAAGACAGCAATGCTCCTAAATAGACTTCTCTTAACCTCTTTCAAGAAGTAAGACTAGGACTGGAATTTATCCAGTTATCCATTTTCAATATTCAGAGCGCCCCAGTAGACTCTGGAATCTGGGTCATTGACCCCTCAGTTAAAATTTTTTAAGGGTCAAATTCAAACATCTGAGGGTCAGTTTTTTGCATCATGCATCACATCATAAAGTGCAAATATGCAATTGTAGCTACATCTTGATTGTGTTTATTATTTAGATCAATCATTGTTCAGTACTTAGTATTAAGAAGTTGATTTTTTCTTCGCATTTTTTTCTCTTTAATTTTTTCTTCGCATTTTTTTCTCTTTAAAACACTTAATTTTTTGTTGTATATTACATGTCATTGATGACCCATCGTCGGTTATCACCCGTTACATTACTCCGCTATGCTGCGTATGGCTAGGAAAATCTCGTAGTCATGAATAATTAATGAGGCAGTTTCATTGGTGCCATAAGGAAACCACCATGGATAACTGGCCAATGAAATTACGTTTTTTTATCTAAGGTTCGGTTTACCATTCATAATGGCGACCTCCATGAGAAAACATGTGCGTTGGTTTCTATTTTAGTAAGAAAATCCCAGTATGACGTCATTGAGATTGAAGAGTATTTTATCAGAACATGCGATTTCATTGGAAGAAGATTGGTCTCCCCTGCCTCATGCATTTTCATTAAACGAGATTTTGCTAGTCAAATTTCCCACGGTATGTATGGAGTGTAACGGAAGAAAGTATGTACATTGTGGTTGCCGACGATGTTGATGACCACATTTTGTATAATTTAGCCTTACTGGGAATTATTGATACTTTTGATAGTTTATGAGATTATTTGGGACAAGTAAATAAACAAAATATTGCTTAATAGTTTATTAATTTTCCGTATCTCATTTATGACAATCAAATGAAAAAATAACAAACAACATTATTATATACCTCCCAAAACATCTTTTCTTTGTATACAATAAAATAACTTAAAAAATGCGTAGCTACAATGAATTGGTTTTCAGTACGAAATGTTGCGAGTCAATCTGTAGTCTGTGCAGAAAACGAATTTTGACCTTTTAAAAACATCAAACAAGCATTTTGAGCCACAATACTGTATGTTATATCATTTTTCAATATAAAAAGTGATACTTTATGAAAGATAGATTGGTAAAATATATTTTACGTCACAAAGATTGTAACATGTCAACATTAAATATAGAGACAATATGATCAATTACAAACAATAACAACATATAATATGTAAGCAAGATACAAAAACATGCCAAGCCAGTGATTTTTTTGGCGTAAAACTTTACAAGACAACAACAAAAAATACCGCTATCGATGGCATTTTCTTTCGTTCCAATGAACGCTGATGTCGACCGTCTCCCGATACAGGGATTTAGTCAATCTCCCATGCAGAGTTGTCGTTCGTTCCTCTCTCAGACACCTCTGCAATGGGCTCACGTCAAGATTTTTGACGGAAATTTCAGTGTTATTTTAAGAATATTTTCAAATTAAAATAATACTTCTTCATAAAATGAATAAACATCTACTAAAAAGACATATATTGAAGTAAATAATTAAAGATATTTAATTAATTCAAGCGCACTATTTTTGGAAGAATAACATAGTGATATTAATGCGCATTTGTAAATAAACATGGACGTGATCGTTTTGGAAAGTCACGTGGATCGAAAGTAGTCCCGACATTAAGTGAGCCAATAACAGAGGTGAATGTATGAGCCGATGGGATTTAGTAAAGCAATCAGTGTGATCAGACATCTGGTCTACTGCAAGCGTTTTGGTGATGAAGCAAAATGTCACATAATTCGCGACACTTCGTAAAAACAACTTCGTAAAAAAGATGCTTATTCTGTTCATTTTTGTTCGCTTTTCATATTATTTAAGACAGGAATGTTTCTATATTCTATAGTTTTGACTAAAACTAGTCAAACTGTTTGCATTTTCATAATAAAGCTGTTTTGAAAATTTTCCCAACTTTGAGACTTTACGCACTTTTTTTCCCCAATTCAAATAAAAAAAAATCACTGCAAGCAGGGATTGTTGTAAGTAAATTAATCAGTACATTCCTGTTTAGTAAATTTGTTTTAAATTCTTTTTAACCAAATATTGATGTTTTGGATCATTCTTTAAAGGTGGTATCCAACAGTTTGGACCAAAAATATTTTCATTTAACATCCTAATAAAACATTGTTACTTGAACAGATCTCGCAAAATTCCGTTTGATGTCCTACACCTGTCTGAAAAGTGAACCATAATGACACAATCATCATTTCAAACATGTATTTCCAATCTGAGCCACGCTGCACAGTTAGCTATTTTTAAACCAAGAAAACCATGTGACCACTAATGTTTTAGTTCATCCACGTCATCCACTGTGACGTTGTTGTCTATTTTTAGCAGGAATTCCAAATGTTCTTATTTTTATGTTTGAAAAGAATGAACATTTAACTGTTGATAAACGAGTTAAACTGCCGTAAACTTGAGATACTGTCAAAGTTGGTCAAAGCTTAGACTAAAGAATTTTGTTTTGTTGTCTTTTTCAGCAGAAATAATGTACAAATATCCCAAACAGAGGTCAGGAGATATTGTTACATATATGAGATATACCAGTATCATATGTACTAACTAATATGGGACAGGCGCTCATGGTCGACCGGTTCGAATCGCCGACTTGTAACTCCTCAGCCCCTTACCAGCCAGGATGAGAACCGTCATGTGGAGAGGTTTTCCAGCTAACCTTTAGTGCACCAGTGGTTCTACCCATACATAAGTCTGAGTCTTCAACCGCCAAATATTATCTGGACGTCGTCAATATGACCATAATTGTGTTGGTGCGATGTGACAAAAACAAAACAAACATTAATATGGAAAGGTCACATGACATTGCAAAAGGCTTTGTGGCAAATGGTACAGATTCTGTCATTCTGAAAAGACAGGTACATGCAGAAGCTGGCTGATTTGGATCTACACTACTTGCCGAAGAATGATCAATTCATGTCAAGCAAAAAAAGAGCTATTTCAAAGGACACTGATTATTTGGATGGGTTAGGTTTGAGATCAAGAAATGTGAGACAGTAAAAAATGAAGTGATTGTGTTAAATTTTAAATAAATGCAAAACACATGAACTTTGATTTAAAAAAACAATAAAATGTAAAAAAACAAACAAACGTAAGAAGTGTACATACTTAATGTGTTAAATTTTTCATAAATGCAAAACACATGAACTTTGATTTAAAAAACAATCAAATGCAAAAAACAAACAAACGTAAGAAGTGTACATACTTAATGGGCTAAATATCAGCTCCAATGGTTTTAATAATAGTTGGCATAAAATAGATATGAAAACTCTTAGAAATTGTTCAATTTGATTCATCAAATATTTAAAAAATCGTGATAATAAAGAACAATAATCATGATTTTGTTCCAAAAAAGACAAATACGTAAAAGTAAATAGATGTATACAAAAATGCAACCATATCAGATCTGTTCATGATGAAATTATTTGTCCATGCCTTTAAGTGTTGCCATTTCAATGTTCAATGGTGAATGAATCATGGTTTTGTTGTTATTGGTTGGTAAAACTAAATCAGGTCAACTATAAATTGTGATAAAATGAAGTGATCTTAAATCCTTTCAGGATTGATATTTAGCAAAGAATTCAATAAGGCACAGGTCAGGATTAATGGTGGTATCCAACAGTTTGGTACAATTATTTTTCTCTCAAATAAAACCACATAAATCATTGTTGTCTGAAAAGATTCTGCGACATGTTGATGTCAATGTAAAAAGTAAAACATAATAATCCTTAAGATTGTCATTACATACATGTATTTCCTATCTGTGCTAGGCTGCACAGTTAGCACTTTTGAAACTCAGAAAACCGTGAGATCGCTACTTGTACGAGCTCTTTTGAAACTCAGAGCCCTTTTGAAACACAGAAAACCTTGAGATAGCCACTTGTAAGAGCTCTTTTGAAACTCAGAAAACCGTGAGATCGCCACTTTTGAGAGCTCTTTTGAAACTCAGAGCCCCTTTGAAACACAGAAAACCATGAGATAGCCACTTGTAAGAGCTCTTTTGAAACACAGAAAACCATGAGATAGCCACTTGCGAGAGCACTTTTGAAACTCAGAGCCTTGAACACGTGTGCTTAAAGGAAAGAACAACATTATACTCACAAAAAAGTTAAGACACAGTATATGCATAACTGTGTCTTTTACTGATATGTAATTTAAAAACAGGATCAATATAACATACATTAGTGTCTTCAGGAGATGTAGGAAGAAAGTTGAGAAGATGTGATATAAATGCACATGAAACAATGTTTAAAGGTGGTATCCAACAGTTTGCGAAACAAATCAGGGAAATATATTGCTTTAAATGCATTTCAGAATATATAAGTATGCATGATGGGGATGTGAGCTTAAAATAGATATCGACGTCCGAGCTGAATACCAGTTTGATCATGTAATGTGATCTAAAAACTAAGTGGCCACATGATTTTCTTCAATTAAAACTAGCTGACAGTTCAGCACGGATAGTAAATTTATTTTTGTAAGCTTTACTTATCACATTGATGTAGGACACCAATAAACACCATTCTGTGGAATCTTTTTAGGAAACATTATTTATATGGTTGCATGAGAGAAAAAAATTGGCCCAATCTATCAGAAACCACCTTTAATAACTATTTACACATTAGGGCTTAGCAAATTTACAGTAGTAAAACTGATGTTTAAATTTTTTTTTGACTAAATTCAAATTGGTAAATAAAAAATGGCTGAATGTCTTGTGACGCTGCCAACAAGTTTACAAGAACAAGAGTTAAGAAACAACTTGTATAGAACAAGAAAAGAAATTTTACTTGTATTACATAAATAAATATTAAATAAAAATAATCATTTCACTGTCAAGAAACTAGACTTAATCAATATACGTCACAGTTTCCATCGGGTAATTGCAAATAAAACAAAATGTCCCTGGAAAATATAAGAATAAAAGAAAATAAGAAGATTATAACTTAAAGGGAAAAATTGACACAAATGATAACCAAAGTGATAATATAATCAGATCCATTTTTTTTTTTTTTTTTGTAATTTGAAGGTAATGTAAAAGACCCAGATCTCAACTGTAAATTACTACCAAGGTCAAAATCTTGAAACTTTTTGGACACCAAATAAACATTAAGTCATAAATGTACATTTACAGTGTTTTCATTAAGAGGCGAGCCGGCAGCCAGTTTAACCACTTTAAAACCATATTTCGGTTCCTGAAAATTATGCTCCTATTCAATACTTAATTGATGCAATAAATAATTATGAGGTCTGTATTGCAGTGCACTTGGTACCATTTTCAATTAATGCTTTTCCAGAATTTTCCATGTGTTTTTTTTTGTTTGTTTGTTTGTTTTTTTACAAAAATTTATGCCTTACCAGAGTGGCTAATGTAGCTCCCAAAAGTACTCAGAATGCAGGATTTCGGTTCTTTGATTTCAAAATGTCCTGTCGGTCATGCCGACGGAAGCCACTACTTTCAACTTTAAAGTCTTTGGTTTGACCTGGCCTGGGCCGGGTTTTGAACCCATGACTTCCCGATCCGCAAGCTGACGCCCTACCGCCTGTTGCGGCCGGTTCTCAATGTTCTATGGACTATATTTCACAATAGTTTACCCCTGGACTATAGTCCCTTCATTTATTGAGTTTATGAACAATCCAGATAAAACAAAAGCATTAAATGCATAACTAGTTAAGAACATTATTAATTAAGAACATTATTAAAATACAAAAGTATATATATTTGGTTCAATAGCATAATATCACAGCTGTTGGTCTTTGATCAGGTGGTACATGTATATTGTTCTTATTCTCAATTTATGTTGATTTGCTAATCAGAACACCCAAGCCTTCAGAAAAAAAGATATGTCATAGAAATGATCAAGTGATTTATTTGCACTTATATTGCATATTGTAAGTTTGAAATAATTAGTTGAAATGTGCCTTATTGAAAACATACCTTATTGACTGAGGAAAAATGTGTGGTGATGATATAATCATTCGCAGAAAATAAAGAACTGCTTATGAGTTTTTGGGTTGTGTTGCTTGCAACACACAAATGCAGATTTATTACTGAACAATGCCACTCATTGACCAGAGGAAAGTGTCGAAATGGGAAGCAAACTGCTATTAGATCGAGTGTTCCATTGATTATGCATTATCTACTAGGCCAAGATAAAAAAAAATATAATAATAAAATGGTTTCCGTGATCGGATGTTAGTGACTGTGATGTGACCTTTATCCCAATTTATAATCTATATCCTAGAAGATGTGTTTATTTTCAGCTGAAGACATGCCTGCTTTTTTATTTTCAATGCTTTGTTTGTTTGCTTTACTATGGAATAATTGTGACCATTGTTTGCACACCCTTTGTCAAGAACAGGGTAAAAACTTTCACCACCCAAACAGTGCTTCTGAGTGCTTTGATTTTAAAAGACATGTTAACAAATGAAACCATTTAAAGAGACCTTCAAAGGTGTAATCCAGTTTAAACTTGGCATGCAGCCAAAACATGTACATATGGTATTATGTCAACTTTTTCTGAGGCCAAAGTGGGAGATTTTCACTTGCAAAGAAGGAGATTTTATATTTTCATAGAAACAAAGAAGGTAATTATCTGTTTCCGACTAGGGAGGTTTCTGAAAATGTCTAAAACATCTCTCATTTTCAAGTATTTTTGAATTTTAAAGGAGGGAGTCTCCCTCCAAAAACAGGAGAGTTCACATGTATGGGTATACAATGTTCATGCATATATATGACATACTATGTTACAGAGAATTGTTCGAGACAAACAAAACACATTGATGCAAATGGCAACCTGATTTAATTACCTGAAATAAAGTTAATGCTAAATCCGGACAGATGCAAAAATTGTCCCTTATAAAATCTATATAAAGTCTATTGCAAATTAATTGCTGGAAAGGCATTATACCAACTGTACCCATGATACTTCAAATGAACAGATGGGCTAAACATATATAGATAGTTTCCACATCAGTGAAGATCCCTTATTTTGGCAGCCATCTTTGATGGCAACTTCAAGGGATTTTCAGATGAATTGTATAGAAGAGTAAATTTTATTTTCTTGTAATTTCGTCATTTGTGGTCCGAAAGTTAAAAACTATACACCATTGGAAAGCTCTTGAAATTCATATTTTAGAATATAATATTTTTAAGATTGATAAATGCACAAAGAATTAATACACAGAAATAAATTAAATTGTTGGCTTATCCTTAAACAAAATTAACAAGGTAACTTTTTTGGTTGTATTTTTCTTACCTTTTAAACTATCAAAATATTGTTTTGATAAACTATCAAAATATAGTTTTGATATTTAAAATACTTCATAAAAGCTGTTAAATAGGATATAAAATTCAGTAAAATGGACTGAAAAATAAAAACACAGCAGTGAGTTTAATACAGCACATATTTCCAGCTTTCGGCCTGCATTAGCTTCTGCCCTCAAAGATGGCTGCCTTAAACTGTCTTATCAGTGCCCATGACATCACATGGAAACTATATATAAACAATCTTTCCCAATCACGATCTGGAATGTTCCTTTGTTTGCAACCTGAGATAAAGAAAAAAAATGGAAATTATCCTGATCAATATCTGTAATACTAATTTGTTTCTCATCCGAGAATGGAAGAAAATTTATGAATCATTGTGTATTACAGTATGACATTCAGATGTTGTAAAGCTTCTTATTCAGATATAAAGAGCTCGAACAAAAATGATCTCTGCATCAATAAAACATCTGAATAGTAAGCTTACGTTTATTTTCAATAACATTTAGTCTAATTCCAGTAAGAGATCTTTTCACAAGCAGTCTGAATTTGTTGGTTAGCTTCTGATTTTAACAGATATATAAATTCACTTTTTTTTGTATGAAAAGGGACTTAACTCTATCAACAAATGGCATTATTACCTCCCTTGTTTGTAGATATTTGGTATAGAATTACTGTAGAAAAATTAAAGATTTTTTTTCCACTTTTCAAACTTTCGAAAAAGCACTTTTGACTAAAGCATGAGCATAAAATGGAAGCTTATCGAGTGAGATAAGAATTTCCTTTTCTGCTTTTCTGAAAAATAAGCAAATTAAAATTATTTTTTATATTTCTTATATAAAGTTTATGAAAATACCTTCCAACAAGGGAGAGAACTAATATCTTTCGAAAATAGGGAATACGGGAAATTCACATTGGCAACATCTCCGAATGAAGACATAAAATGTTGTCTTGCTTATTTTTTGGGATCTGGTTGTCTGAGGTTCCGGCCCCAGAGGACTTTGATACAACCTGTGCATAGCCAGAGTCCATACTATTGCATGAAATGGCGGAATCATTCTTAAATGGGCTGTCTAAACTATTGTAGCCATCTTCAACACTAATTGTACTTTGTCTATGGCTGAGTATGGCATCTTTTTTAATATTTAGATTTTGATCTTGTTCAATCTTTCCTGAACCACATGAAATAATACCAGTACTGCCTGACCAACATGTTTTTGTTGTGTCAGTTGTTTCAAGAAAAGTGTGGTCTTTGGAAATATTAGATGGATCGTCAATAATTGGATTTTCATCTTGACTTGCAAAATCATCTGAATAAGACGGGTCTTCATTTATAATCATTTTTGGCACTGTCTCATAACCATCAAGGCATGAAACAGAGGATGATGTGCCCCCTGTACATCCACATAAGTTCTCTGAATTTTCAGTGTCCATCTCTGTGTCGGTTGTCTGTGGACATGTCTCACTTCCTGGTTCCATAAAAGGCCTGCTAGAGTTCTTGGTAATTGTATCTTGACCTACTACTTTATCCGGAGCTACTACATTGACAGTTATATCATCACTCGCCATTAAAGGTGGAACTAAGTTTTGGTTGCCATGGTTATCCTCAAGGTCATTGTCTGACTGGATTATTTCATCCGAAATATCCCTACAGGTATGTTCTGAGGGGCGACCATAACCATTTGACAAAATGGCTGAACCTTCATCGCGGACTCGATGATGCACTGACTCTTTGCTGGGCAAGATTGAAGTATTTTGAAGATTGGATTGCCCAAACGCACTTGTTTCTTGACAGACTGTTCCAATCAGTCCTTGCATCTCCTCCTGACTTCCCTGTGTGATCGATGAGCCATTCCCACTGTCATTCGATGATGATAAGACACCAGACAGATCTTCCTTGTTTTTGGCCAGCAGATTTTTCTGCTGATAAAAGATGAAGAAATATTAATTGTATTTTAGGGGTAGGACCAAATCCCTTTAAAATGATGTTGAAAAATATTTATTCTAATGACATATGATTAGAAATACTTACAAGCAAAACCAATGGATCAGTACCATCACTGATGTGTGACTTTGGCCTAAGCTTTACAATGAGCATGCAAAGGCAATCTCTAACAGGGTTCCCACAAATATTTGCTGGGACAATTCCAGACTTTTTCCTGACTTTTTTAAGTCTTTTTTTAAATTCCAGGTTAATGTTAATGTACAAAAGGTGTCAACGATTGCTGTATACAGTTTGCTGTAATTGGAACCGCACTTTAAAACCAAGTATTTGACTTCAGTCAGGCTTTGAAAATAAGTGTAATGAGTTGCGTACTGAAGACTGGCTAGATTGCTGTAGTTAATGTTTTCATCCGTTATTGACTTTGTATTTACTTTAAATCCCAGCAAACTGATGCTAATTTCGTGACTAAAAAAGCTTCGCAAAAATGCAGCAGACAGTGTAAACATATAATCATATGATCAAATAAATGCTTGCAAAATGGTCCTGTTTAATTTACAAGTTATGATAACAAATTGAGGTTTTCATACCCAAATCATTTCATACTTTCCCAAGTTTTTCTTGATTTTGAACAGATATCGTAAAAATGACGGCATTTTCACAACCGGGAATAGAATTTTCCCGAGTTTTCCCCATTTTCCCAGTAGCATGGGAATCCTGTCTCTAACGATCATTCATTGTGTGAGGTGCAAAGAGATCCACTTATTTTTTTTGTGAGAAATGGATCTTGATGGATAGATGAAAAAGACAGTCTGCCTTTGGCAGAAAATAATTGAAAAGAAACGTAATGGAAAGAGCAAAAGAGACATAGATTACAAATTATTGTTATAAATACAAAATCTGTAAAAATGCTGTGCAACATGCAAGTGATAGCCTCTACTTCCTCCCCATCTAAACAGATCTTTTCTCATCCAGAGTTGCTTGCAAGCAAACTGTGATACAGTGATCAGCATTGCGTAGACCAGGGTGTACAGATACGGCTGAGCTGCATTAATTTGTGTGTCATTATTAATCTTTTAAATTGATTACATTTCATAAATGTTACACATGTGTTGTACTATCTATATTACTTCTTTATTTTGATAAAACATTGCAAATAGGTTCTGTAATAATGTTAAGTCAACAGTTAGAGAGAATAAAGATAAAGGGCACCCTTGGCCGAGCGGTTAGAGTGGCTTGCTTGCAACTCCTCAGCCCCTCACTGTATGAGTTCGAGTCCCGGTCGGGGCCAGCTAACCTGCTGTGTGCCGGTGGTTCTACCCAGACACATGTCTGGGTTCTTCCTGCACCAATAACTGGCTGGACATTGACAAAACAAACGAATAAAGAAAACACAAGTAGATGGTCATGTCTAATTCTAACGTGTCTAATTCTGATACGTCTAATTCTAAGTACTGATACATTGCGAGAACTGATGAACTGGAGTTTATATATGTATAAACTTTAAAACAATCTGTTAAATCATACCAGAAAATGAAAATCCGGAGTATCTTCGATATCTCTTATCTCTGGACGTCTCATCTTTGATTTGATCTTTGGATATAAGAAATATCTGAAAGTACAGCAGTTTTTGTACAAGCACTCTTTAATTATATGTTATTACTTTACACAGTTCTTTGTGCAGGTATCATGCAAGTATTTTCATTCAAACACTTATAGCTCATAATGAAGAAGGGGGTGGGGGAGGTGTATTGATGGCCAAGAAGTTATGTTAGCACCTTGTAATTTCACAACTCCACACATGGATGGAGTCCTATCGTAATTTAGCAAAAAATTATGTGGGAGAGTATTCATTCTGACCTTTTGTGGGCCAGTGATTCTACCTAGACATTTTTCTGGTGTCTTCTTCTATCATTTATACCTAGACACTGTGCAAATATCTATTACAGTACAATATACTTCAAAATCAAAATAAAAACAATAAAAAGACGGACTTTGTTTATGTTTGATTTTCAAGTTAAAAAATACTTGATCAATAATGATGGCAACTTCCATCTTAAGTTAGTGTTGGGCAGTTGAACCTGGGGCCTCCTGTACCTGGAACCAACGTTGCAATTGTTCCACGATTCATATATATATAGTAGTAACACTCTCACACATAAAATTTGCTAATGATCATAAACATTTTAACAAGGGAGATAAAAAAAACCTAATGCTCCTCTTATTTTAATGGAAATTTACTATTTTGAGAATGTTATGTTTACGTACTAAATTAGTTGTACAGCACAAATGCAAGAAAATACAAAACTAAGCTATCTCAGCCTGTGACTTCCAGTGTTTGGACTGATTACTTACTTCAATAGGAACAAAATGATGGCAACCAAGATAACACTGACTCCAATCGATATTAAGACAGAAGCTGAAATAAAGAAGCAAAATGACACTTGGATAATGGATTTTGTTACTATATATAACAGCATTGTAGGATATTCTTGTGTAGACATAATCAAGACACACATGCATTAAATAGAATATTATACATGTATATTCTACATATCTTTATCCAACAAAAATTCTTTTCCCCAGTGGCGCTCGTGGCGTATTGGTAGAGTCGTCGATTTGTAACTCCTCTTACTACTAAGCCTCTCACCGCGTTAGTTCAAGTCCTGTGGAAAGGTCTTCCAGCTGACCTACGCTGCGCCGACTCCACCAAAATAGCTGGACGTCGCTATAATGATCATTATTGGGTCACTGTGATGTTTTTAAAAAAAAAAAAATCTTTTCCTGGTCAACTGATAAGTAATAAAAACACTTGTATTGTTCAAAGGAAAAGACTATTTGTGCAGCGACTGCAATATTAAAAAATAAACGATTTTACAATATATAGAAACTTAATACAATGAAACAATATTACGAGACTCACAGAATACACCTAAAATACGAATTACCTTGGTTGGTTGGATGATAATAGTATTATTTTTTATTTACAGTTTTAGTTTGTGTAATAATTACAGCAAAATAATAGAACAGTAGTGCTTCAGCTCCAGGTTCGATCATGGGCCACAACAAACCAAAGTCGTTTAAAATGGTTGTTCCTTGCTAACACTCAAGCAAATATAAGGGTAGTTCAACGACTGGTTGGTCCGGTGTCAGGATAATGTGACTTGGTGTGGTATCATGTCAGGTGTTCATGGCATGCTATACAAAGTGAAGGCAGCACTATATCTGCTTCAAGTGGACACTGTCTCCAGATAAGTGAAATACTCTTAGTGAGACAATAACCCCAATAAACAAACAAACAAAACAATAGTTTAACTTTATTCATAGACCCCAAAACAAGCAATTCAAAAATATTACTTACATTGTATTTCAGAACTACTTTGGATTGGTAAAACATCCACAGGGCCAAGATGGATTGGTGAGCTCACACCATAAGGGTTATGTGCTTCGATCGTGACACATATCTTGTTTACGGTCAACTGTTCAAGGATATGGCTCTCTTGTGTTCCAGGTATTGTCACAACCGGAGAATCATCAGCACCTGAAACATTCATTAATGAAAAAAATAATAACTCATAGTCTTTTATATTTGTGAAATACCCATACAAAATTCTCAGCTATCAACAACATATGTAATAATACAAATTGCTACTGACTCGGCCTGACTCGGCACCAAATAGTGAAGACCTTGATGAACCAGCTCTGATCCTGATCAACCAGCTCTGATCATGTTCAACAAGCTTCAATCCTGATCAACCAGCTCCAATCCTGTTCAACCAGCTTCATACCTGATCAACCAGCTCCAATCCTGATCAACCCGCTCTGATCCTGATCAACCAGCTCTGATCCTGATCAACCAGCTCTGATCCTGATCAACCAGCTCCAATCCTGTTCAACCAGCTTCATACCTGATCAACCAGCTCCAATCCTGATCAACCAGCTCTGATCCTGATCAACCAGCTCTGATCCTGTTCAACCAGCTTCAATCCTGTTCAACCAGCTGCAATCCTGATCAACCAGCTCTGATCCTGATCAACCAGCTCTGATCCTGTTCAACTAGCTTCAATCCTGATCAACCAGCTCTGATCCTGTTCAAACAGCTCTGAACCTGATCAACCAGCTCTGATCCTGTTCAACCAGCTTCAATCCTGATCAACCAGCTCTGATCCTGATCAACCAGCTCTGATCCTGTTCAACCAGCTTCAATCCTGATTAACCAGCTTTGATCCTGATCATCCAGCTCTGATCCTGTTCAACTAGCTTCAATCCTGATCAACCAGCTCTGATCCTGATCAACCAGCCCTGATCCTGATCAACCAGCTCTGATCCTGTTCAACCAGCTTCAATCCTGATCAATCAGCTCCAATCCTGATCAACCAGCTCTGATCCTGATCAACCAGCTCTGATCCTGTTTAACCAGCTTCAATCCTGATCAACCAGCTCCAATCCTGATCAACCAGCTGTGATCCTGATCAACCAGCTCTGATCCTGTTCAACCAGCTTCAATCCTGATCGATCAGCAGCAATCCTGATCAACCAGCTTTGATCCTGATCAACCAGCTCTGAACCTGTTCAACCAGCTTCAATCCTGATCAACCAGCTGCAATCCTGATCAAGCAGCTCCGATCCTTATCAACCAGCTCTGATCCCAATCAACCAGTTCTGATCCTGATCAACCAGCTCTGTTCCTGATTAATCAGTTCTGATCCTGAACAACCAATTCGCTCCTGATCAACCAGCTCTGATCCTGATTAACCAGCTGTGATCCTGATATACCAGCTGTGATCCTGATCAACCAGTTCTGATCATGATCAACCAGCTCTGATCCTAATCAACCAGCTCCGATCCTAATCAATCAGCTCTGATCCTGATCAACCAGCTCCGATCCTGATCAACCAGCTCCGATCCTAATAAACCAGCTCCAATCCTGTTCAACCAGCTCCAATCCTGTTCAACCAGCTCCAATCCTGATCAACCAGCTCCGATCCTAATCAACCAGCTCTGATCCTGATCAACCAGCTCCGATCCTAATCAACCAGCTCCAATCCTGTTCAACCAGCTCTGATCCTGATCAACCAGCTCTGATCCTAATCAACCAGCTCTGATCCTGATCAACCAGTTCTGATCCTGATCAACCAGCTCCGATCCTGATCAACCACCTTCTATCTTTATCAGCCAGCTCTGATCCTGATCAACCACCTTTAATCCTGAACAGCCAGCTCTGATCCTGATCAACCACCTTTAATCCTGATCAACCAGCTCTTAGTCTGATCAATTAGCTCTGATCCTGATCAACCATCTTCAATCCTGATCAACCAGCTCTGATCCTGATCAACCAGCGGCTAGCCTGATCAACCAGCTGCAATCCTGATCAACCAGCTCTGATCCTGATCAACCAGCTCTGATCCTGATCAATCAGTTCTGATCCTAATCAACCAGCTCTGATCCTGATCAACCAGCTCTGATCCTAATCAACCATCTCTGATCCTAATCAACCAGCTCTGATCCTGATCAACCAAATCTAATCAACCAGCTAATCAACCAGCTCTGATCCTAATCAACCAGCTCCTAGCCTGATCAACCAGCTCTGATCCTGATCAACCAGCTCCAATCCTATCGCATAGGATAATGTCTAAGACAGTGGTTGTTAGGAGTGGGGCTAAACCAATGGTGTGCACATATCAGGGTTAAACCAATGTAGGTGTTCACGGCATGCTATACACAGTGAAGGCAGCACTATATCTGCTTCAAGTGGACTCGGTCTCCAGATAACTGAAATACTGTTGGTGGGATGATAAACCCAATAAACAAACAAACAAACAAAGTTTTTCAAGAAAGTACGTACATTTGCAATCGGTGTTTCCTTTGGGGCAGTATCTGATATTGTACTGTTCTATATAAGCTAAAGGGCATCCTTGAAGCTTCCAGTCTATCTTCACTGATCCTGGAAACCCGCCCTCAATGGAAAACTTCTCCTTCTGAAGTTGGGCCACTGGCAGTAAAATAAGTTGTTATAGTAACTGTGTTTTATAACCTGTATAATATGTTCTATAAGAAAACTCACTTATTGTGTACTGGCATGGCAAGACTTGCACCCAAGGCTGAGCGATTAGTCAGCCCCTTAGGCCAAAAAAAAGAAAAAAAAGAAAAAAAAAGAGGTTTGTTTCTGGTTACATGCTCAGAAAAATATATACAACACTAATACCCGTTGACATGACCAATAAGTATGTTCCTGTCCTATGCTTTAATATTTTACTATTTACTTGGTATGATTAGAGTAGTGTAACTTAAAGAACCATTCCAGAAGTTGGTATCAGAAGTGACTTTCTATTCACCAAGAAAGATGTTTGATAGAGATTGACTAGCATTTACATACAAAATACTTTGTACCGCTAAGAACACTTTTCCAAACAAACTGAGAGTCGCGAGCTTGTCATTTTGCTACATCACGACCGACAGCATTGTTTATATGGTACAGTTTAACCCCACACTAATGGTCTCTATCGCATCATAAAATTATGATAGAACCTGCTAAATTCGAATGAAAACTCCGGGTGCCGATTTTTTTTTAACATAAAAAACTCGGCAGGTAAAATATACAGTCGGTCGGGTAACCCGAAACAAAGCTCTTTTTTTTAGGCCTAAGTCACATGGGTTTGGGTCACAATCTGGGTGAGAACTTTCAAGTCTAGGGTCTTCCGCCACAAACTATAGATAGTTCCCATGTGATGTCATAGGCACTGGTGAGACAGTTTAAGGCAGCCATCTTGGAAAGCAGAAGCTAATGCAGGCCGAAATCTGGAAATTTGTGCTGTTATTAAACTCACCACTTTGTTTTTATTTTTCAGTTTATTTAACTGAATTCTAGATCAAATTTAACAGCTTTTATGAAGTATTTTAAATATCAAAACTATATTTTGATGAAAATCCCTTGAATTTGCCATCAAAGATGGCTGCCAAGATAAGGGATCTTCACTGATGTGGAAACTATCTATTGTGTTAGTGTGGAGGAACAAACAAGAGGGTCAATATGGCCCTTTATCGCTCACCTGAGTGCCGTTGCCATTTAGATCAAATTAAAAAGGAATATCAGCAACGTTAAAACAGACCAGAATAATTGTAATATTTGTACACAAGCAGGATTTGGACAATCATTTTCATTTTTTTTTTTACTACATGGCCATCTAAATATGGAAAATGGCCATGCATCTTGTATACTGTATATAATTAACATGACATTTCTTACCTGGCCACTGTGGTGAAATGGTAGTGGGCTTGACTGTTCATCGAGAGGTGCTCAGTTCGATTCCCAGCTTCAGCTGACAATTTTTTATGCTGATTTTTGCAATATTATTAGTACTGATATAAGTCAGTTAATAAATTTCTTTTAAAGAAATTTTTAGTGGCATACCTTTGTTACGTTGGTATAGACAGTCATTCCAATTTATTGATGTTTCCACAGCAACGCCTGCCTTACAGTCGTAACCCTTGGTGATTAATCCGTATGTATAATTATAGCACTCTTCCGTCGCACTAAAGGAAGAAATGTCTTTCCAGAACACTCCAGACTGAAGAAATAACATAGTTAAATCAATTGCTTATTTTTACTTTTGGCTAAACTAATGGTGTGCAAATGTCTGGGCTAAACCAATGGTGTGCAAATGTCTGGGCTAAACCTATGGTGTGCAAATATCTGGTGCTAAACCAATGGTGTGCAAATGTCTGGGCTAAACCTATGGTGTGCAAACATCAGAGTAAAAGCAATGGCATGCAAATATCTGGTCTTAACCTATGGTGTGCAAATATCTGGGCTTAACCTATGGTGTGCAAATATCTGGGCTAAACCAATGGTGTGCAAATATCTGGCTGAACCTATGGTGTGCAAATATCTGGGCTTAACCTATGGTGTGCAAATATCTGGGCTTAACCTATGGTGTGCAAATATTTGGCTAAACCTATGGTGTGCAAATATCTGGGCTTAACCTATGTTGTGCAAATATTTGGGCTAAACCTATGGTGTGCAAATATTTGGGCTAAACCTATGGTGTGCAAATATCTGGGCTTAACCTATGGTGTGCAAAAATCTGGGCTTAACCTATGGTGTGCAAATATTTGGGCTTAACCTATGGTGTGCAAATATCTGGGCTTAACCTATGGTGTGCAAATATTTGGCTAAACCTATGGTGTGCAAATATCTGGGCTTAACCTATGTTGTGCAAATATTTGGGCTAAACCTATGGTGTGCAAATATTTGGGCTAAACCTATGGTGTGCAAATATCTGGGCTTAACCTATGGTGTGCAAAAATCTGGGCTTAACCTATGGTGTGCAAATATTTGGGCTTAACCTATGGTGTGCAAATATCTGGGCTTAACCTATGGTGTGCAAATATCTGGGCTAAACCTATGGTGTACAAATATCTGGGCTGAACCTATGGTGTGCAAATATTTGGGCTAAACCTATGGTGTGCAAATATCTGGGCTGAACCTATGGTGTGCAAATATTTGGGCTAAACCTATGGTGTGCAAATATCTGGGCTGAACCTATGGTGTGCAAATATTTGGGCTAAACCTATGGTGTGCAAATATCTGGGCTTAACCTATGGTGTGCAAATATCTGGGCTTAATCTATGGTGTGCAAATATCTGGGCTGAACCTATGGTGTGCAAATATCTGGGCTGAACCTATGGTGTGCAAATATCTGGGCTAAACCAATTGTGTGCAAATATTTGGCATGAACCTATGGTGTGCAGATATCTGGGCTGAACCTATGGTGTGCAAATATCTGGGCTAAACCAATGGTGTGCAAATATCTGGGCTTAACCTATGGTGTGCAAATATCTGGGCTGAACCTATGGTGTGCAAATATCTGGGCTGAACCTATGGTGTGCAAATATTTGGGCTAAACCTATGGTGTGCAAATATCTGGGCTTAACCTATGGTGTGCAAATATCTGGGCTTAATCTATGGTGTGCAAATATCTGGGCTGAACCTATGGTGTGCAAATATCTGGGCTGAACCTATGGTGTGCAAATATCTGGGCTAAACCAATTGTGTGCAAATATTTGGCATGAACCTATGGTGTGCAGATATCTGGGCTGAACCTATGGTGTGCAAATATCTGGGCTAAACCAATTGTGTGCAAATATTTGGCATGAACCTATGGTGTGCAGATATATGGGCTGAACCTATGGTGTGCAAATATCAGGGTTAAACCAATTGTGTGCAAATATCTGGACTGAACTTATGGTGTGCAAATATCTGGGCTAAACCTATGGTGTGCAAATATCCGGACTGAACCTATGGTGTGCAAATATCTGGCTGAACCTATGGTGTGCAAATATCTGGGCTGACCCTATGGTGCGCAAATATCTGGGTGAACCTATGGTGTGCAAATATCGGGGTTATACCAATTGTGTGCAAATATCTTGGCTAAACCAATGGTGTGCAAATATCTGGGCTGAACCTATGGTGTGCAGATATCTGGGCTGAACCTATGGTGTGCAAATATCTGGACTGAACCTATGGTGTGCAAATATCTGGGCTGAACCTATGGTGTGCAAATATCTGGGCTAAACCAATTGTGTGCAAATATTTGGAATGAACCTATGGTGTGCAGATATATGGGCTGAACCTATGGTGTGCAAATATCAGGGTTAAACCAATTGTGTGCAAATATCTGGACTAAACTTATGGTGTGCAAATATCTGGGCTAAACCTATGGTGTGCAAATATCTGGACTGAACCTATGGTGTGCAAATATCTGGCTGAACCTATGGTGTGCAAATATCTGGGCTTACCCTATGGTGTGCAAATATCTGGCTGAACCTATGGTGTGCAAATATCGGGGTTATACCAATTGTGTGCAAATATCTTGGCTAAACCAATGGTGTGCAAATATCTGGGCTGAACCTATGGTGTGCAGATATCTGGCTGAACCTATGGTGTGCAAATATCTGGACTGAACCTATGGTGTGCAAATATCTGGGCTAAACCAACTGTGTGCAAATATCTGGGCTGAACCTATGGTGTGCAAATATCGGGGTTATACCAATTGTGTGCAAATACCTGGGCTAAACCAATTGTATGCAAATATCTGGGCTAAACCAATTGTATGCAAATATCTGGCATGAACCTATGGTGTGCAGATATATGGGCTGAACCTATGGTGTGCAAATATCTGGACTGAACCTGTGGTGTGCAAATATCAGGGTTAAACCAATTGTATGCAAACATCTGGGCTAAACCAATTGTGTGAAAATATCTAGGATGAACCTATGGTGTGCAAATATCTGGGCTGAACCTATGGTGTGCAAATATCGGGGTTATACCAATTGTGTGCAAATATCTGGGCTAAACCAATTGTGTGCAAATTTCTAGGATGAACCTATGGTGTGCAAATATCTGGGCTGAACCTATGGTGTGCAAAAATCAGGGTTATACCAATTGTGTGCAAATATCTGGGCTAAACCAATTGTGTGCAAATATCTGGGCTGAACCTATGGTGTGCAAATGTCGGGGTTATACCAATTGTGTGTAAATATCTGCGCTGAACCTATGATGTGCAAATATCTGGGCTAAACCAATTGTGTGCAAATATGTAGGATGAACCTATGGTCTGCAAATATCTGGGCTGAACCTATGGTGTGTAAATATCAGGGTTAAACCAGTGGTGTGCAAATATCGAGGTTATACCAATTGTGTGTAAATATCTGCGCTGAACCTATGATGTGCAAATATCTGGGCTGAACCTATGATGTGCAAATATCTGGGCTGAACCTATGGTGTGCAAATATCGAGGTTATACCAATTGTGTGTAAATATCTGCGCTGAACCTATGATGTGCAAATATCTGGGCTAAACCAATTGTGTGCAAATATCTGGGCTGAACCTATGGTGTGCAAATATCAGGGTTAAACCAGTGGTGTGCAAATATCTGGGCTAAACCAATTGTGTGCAAATATGTAGGATGAACCTATGGTTTGCAGATATATTGGCTGAACCTATGGTGTGCAAATATCAGGGTTAAACCAGTGGTGTGCAAATATCTGGGCTGAACCAATGGTGTGCATATATCAGGGTTATACCAATTGTGCGCAAATATCTGGGCTAAACCAATTGTGTGCAAATATCTGGGCTAAACCAATTGTGTGCAAATATCTGGGCTGAACTTATAGTGTGCAAATATGTGTGCTAAACCAGTGGTGTGTCAGGATTAAACTTATTGTGTGCAATCATATCTGGGCTAAACCAATGGTGTGCAGAAATAACCCTTTATATACTGGAAATGCCTCTCACCGCGTGAGTTCGAGTCCTGTTCGGGTTGAAGGACTTAATGTGAGAAGGTCCTCCAGCTGACTTAAGGTGCGCCGGTAGTTCTACCAACACCTGTGTCTGGGGTCTTCCTCCACCAAAAAGCTAGAAGTAGCTATAATGATCACAAATGGTCAATGCAATGTTTTTAAAAAAAAAAACAAGCCAAAACAAATAGTTGAAACACTGTTTACCTTATTAGTGTAGACTAATGTGTGAGACAAGTTAGAATAAAGTGTATTTTCCTCTGCTAAAGTGATGTTGATGGATATGTTCAAACAGCTGGGAGGTGATAAGGGGATTTGGCTGTACTCAACATGCATATGGGATGGCTTCAGTTCTAAAAATACAGAAAAATGAAGAAATAATCAAAAACTGTTATATAGCTCCAGTTCAGTATTACTTCCTGAAAAGAAAAATAAAAGAATATATAAAAACGAATATACAAAAATTCCAACAGTACTCATGCAATGATTGACTCCATTTTACTAAATTACAGCTAATAAATAGGTTTTTTAAAAGCTGAAAATCCCAAAATACCAAAATTATGTGTGTGTGTTTTTAAGAGGTTCGTCACCAAAAATATTGAAAAAACTACTTACTGTTATCCCTTGCAAATACAGTCACTAATGTAGATATATTAGATGAGCCAGATGGATTTTTTGTCCGTAGAAGCAAATAATTGCTTGTGCTGTTAAACATCAATTTCTGTGGGATGGTCACAAAAAAGTGTGGGTGTTGTACTTCGTTAAGCACCTTATCACCACTGCTGAGGGTGTACCAAACACTGTTGGCATTGAAGTCACATGTTTTGGACAACTAAATGAAAAAAGAAGTTATTCTGATATATTTTTTATTACTTTTATCTCGATGTTGTAGTAAGTAATCAGGTAAAATGTTAACAGATATCATAAACATATCTTATTTAGTAAATCACCCTTCCTCAACATTAATTTAAGCCTGTGGACCCCCTTTTTACTGTCAACATACAAAACAAATGACCGGACCTGGTAGTGCAAACGGTGGAGCGTACGGGAGGCCCCAGGTTCGATTCCAAACTGAGACGTACCAATGTTGTAAAAATAGTAGTGGTATGGCTCCCTAGCTAATGCTTAAGCACATGTAAGGGTAGTTCCATGACTGGTTGGCCAAAATGGAAGGTCCTACTTGAATTTATGAATTATTTTGGGGAGACTATTCAATTATTTCTTCTGTCGGGTATATCAGCATCCTTATTTGTTTATTAGATCATTTATTGATTTTAAAGTTTTGCAAATGAAAGGCACAACTTCATTGTGTTATAAAATACTGATCAAACAAATTAAAGTTGTAATTTTGCCAATATAATTATTATGCAAATTAAAGTTGTAATTTTGCCAATATAATTATTATGCAAAAACATAAACATACAGAGAGTTTAAACTTAGTTCAAGAATACTGTACATGAAATGTTCAGAAAATATTATTTAACTTATTACTTATTGAAGGAAGTATAGAACAAATTAAGAAAAAAAAAATAAAAAATAACATCACGGTGTCTTGATCAGATGTGCAACAGCCTTCGTGATTAAATTAAAGCTGAACTCGAAACCGTGATTTATTGGGCGTTAGATCAAGGCAGGCGCGTTTCTGCCAGTACGCACTTAATGCGTAACCTCCGTTCGAAAATTCGAAAATCTAAAAGTACCAAAAACACTCAGAAAGTCGATGCCTAACCCGGGTTAGGAATGATATATTTTATTTCCATAGTTTCTATGTTATAAAATCTTATTACCACAAAGGTTTAAAATGATTAACTTATACACTTCAGGTTTTTAGTAGTTTATATATTGCGTTACGTTCCTTGCATGTCCGCATTTTACCTGTTATTCATTAGAAAAAACAAACCGAATATATTCAAAAGTATTACTACAAAGGTTATTTTCCTTGTAATTGTGCGTAACTTCAAAAACGGCCCAGATACACGCCTGGATCAAGGCAACTTTACCTTTTCACAACCAAACTCTTTATGCAGTTATATATCGAGGGTTTAAGATATAATAAGGGAAAATTGGTACAGCTCATATGTAACTCATCTAAACTTTTCTTGGTCTATGCTACATATACTACTTGGATAGCATGGCTTGCTGTGCTTCATGTACGTTCAGTACTGCCATTGGGGTTTGTATCCACATCCTCTCGGCTACTCACAGCCGCTAATAGTTCATCTGTCCTCGATCCACTTTCAGTTATATCACCCCCATGTACATTATGTTCAACATTGAATTCTTCCTCAGAATCGCAAACATACTCGCTGCCACTTGAGTCTTACGACATATCGTCATCGTCTTCAAATACTGCCCAAAAAACATCTTGTTGCGTCAAACTTACAGCACGCCTTGGACATGATGATGCAATTTCAAGGGCAGTAATTTACCCTAACACCATTTGGATGACGTAAATATTTTTGCTATGCTCTTAATTCACCTTTCCGCGATATCTAAAAATAGATATAACATATTGTGTATTAGCATGGAATTAGCCAATCACATCGCGATGATTGACACTTTACCTGCGTTATGCTGATTCTCACTTTCACACTGTCCCACAAACAATGATTTTGACAAGCGATCAGTTTAAATCTGTTTGAGCCTTTGGTTCAATTTAATAGCAACAGGGTTGTTTGTTGTTTGCAAGGAATCATACGTTGCTGTAATCGCGTTCTCTGTTTGCATCTTAATTTAGTTTATTGGCTGAGGCTTGTCCATTTCTGCATCGAAATGTAAAATCTCACTGTAGCCAGCAACAACTTTCTTTCATAATTTTGTGTCATGAATTCATCATTGTCTGAAACTGTCTTAATCTTCATCTACACATCTCCATCACAAGCTCTTTGCATTTGGGAGATATCAAATTAAAAGAATTTCGCGGATCTGTAAGATAATCTGTAAGATCTGTCACTTTAAACCAGGTTGTTTGTGGGCAAGGGGGCGGAGCTTAAACTCTATTTTTAGACTCGCGGAAAGGAGAATTGTTGGTAGGTAATGAAAAAAAATCTTTTACTGATCAAAAAGCCTTGCAGTATGCCAGCATTCTTTATATAGTATATGGGAAGGCCATAATGCGACGGAAATTTCCGTTGCTCTATGTAGTAAAAAGGTTAAATATAGCATGAAATTATAAATTTATGCCTAAATATAGCAGGCTAGTGGCGAAAGGAAGACGGAACATTACCTTGAAGTATATTCTGACATCATCATTGATGTAGTCATACAGACCCCTGGTCCAGGCAGGACTCGACGTTGGCACTGTGCAATGGAGACAAGTAAAGTACTTTATTAGTGTTATTTGTTATGTTTTATTTATGATAAATATTTTTTTTAAAAATTGAAATAAAAAACATTGCCAACTGTTTTATTTTCACTTAACCTTATTAATGGTAAGGAGTCTCTACATGTATCTCTGTCTAAATAAAATATCGTTTTTTAATTTTTAGAAAACAGTGATCGTCTTAATTGTATTTTCAATAAAGCAGTAATCTTCTCAATTGTATTTTCAAAAAGATTTATTGCTTTTTTTCGTGTGATTAGTGTATTTTAATGATACAATCTTATTCTTTGGATTTTGTCCACCTATGCATTAAATTGAAAGATTTTTCTACCTATACTTAACATACAAGGATTTTGTCCACATATGCTTTAAAAATAGAAGGATTTTGTCCAATTATGTGTACATTTTACATTACATGATTTTGTCCACGTATGCTCTAAAAATAGAAGGATTTTGTCCACTAATGTGTACATTTTAGAGGGATTTTATCCTTGTATGCTAAAAAGACAAGGATTTTGTCACACTACACTTTGAAATAGAATGATTTTGTCCACTAATGCTTAAAAAGAGGATTTTGGCCCTCATTGCTTAAAATAGAATGATTTTGTCCACTAATACTTAAAAAGAGGATTTTGGCCATCATTGCTTAAAATAGAATGATTTTGTCCACCTTTGCTTTAAAAATGGTTTTGCCCACCTTTGTTTAAAAAGAAGATTCTGGCCACCTATGCTTAAGGTGGAAGGATTTTGTACATCTGTGCTTAAAAGAGAAGGATTTTGTTCACCCATGTTTTGAAATACAAAGATTTTGGCCACCTATGTCCAACATTTTTTTTTTAATAGAAGGATTTTGTCCACCTATGCTAAAAATAGAAGGATTTTGCCCCTAAAAAGGATTTTATCCACCTATGCTAAAAACAGGAATTTGTCCATCTATGCTAAAAAAAGAGAAGGATTTTGTCCACCTATGATTTTAAAAAAGAATATTGTCCACCTATGCTAAAAATGAGAAGGATTTAGTCCACCTATGCTAAAAATTAGAAGGATTTAGTCCACCTATGCTAGAAAATGAGAGAGATTTTGTCCAGCTTTTATTTTGTGCTGCACTCCAATACCTTGGCTTTCTATTTGGAGAGTTTCTTTAGTTGGTTCACTCCAATATCCGACTGCTTTCCCATTCTTGAATACACTTCCTTGCAGTTTAAACGTATAGTTGGCATTGGGTGTCAAATCACAGAGGATAGTGTTTACACTTCGTACTGCTGTTTTCTCAATGTACTCCTCCTAAAAATAAATATTATGTAAATATTAGAATTAACCTTTTACTTACTGGAAACACCATTAAGGTGGGGTATGTTAATTGGGTGGTGTTTCCATTGAGTGCTTCAGTTTTAACAAACTAACATTTTTTTTATTAATAAAACACTATTTGTCATCAAAGTCAAATATTGTAACAATAAATGCAACATAATCTTGTTTAAAAAATAATTAGTTTTTAAAATGTATTTTTTAGAATTTTGCTTACAAAAATATTTTATTTCAGAGTCTTGACATAAATGTTTAGGTATTAAACACTTTGAACTGTATAAGATTCTGAAAAAAATAAGAAAAAAATCACCAAACATGATGGTATAACATAAAAAGTCAAGTACTCCTTTTCAAACCATTTAATAGAAAATGCTAAATAAATGACCTAATTATATTCAGCTATTCATTCTATATAATATAAAATTAACATAAAAGGTCATATATTCAACTTGGGTATTGTTTCTTTCATCAAAATCCTAAGCAAAAAAATGTAAACTTTATGTCAAAAAAGGTATTGACATGTGTCACTGCTGTCAGTAGAACAGTAAAAGCTCTTCATAAGGCAACTCTAAGCGGCAAACAACCTCTTAGCATAAACATATGATCTCTACCAACGAGCGCCGGTGGCCGAGCGATTAGCGTCGCTTCAACCCTCATCCAACCCAACCTTTCAGCTCCTCAACCCATCACCGTGTGGGTTTGAGTCCCGGTGGGGGCGAAAACTTTCATATGAGAAGGTTTTCCAGCTAACCTGCAGTGTGGTGGTTTTTCCCAGACATAAATCCGGGGTCTTCCTCCACCAGTAATAAGCTGGACGTCGCCAGTATGACCATAATTGGGTCGGTGCGAATACTTACTTCTAGCACAGTTGGATAATACATGTATGATAGATCTTACCTTGGCATCGTCACAATCTGACTCGTAAGAAAGCTTGTACTGAAAGTGTAGCCCAGACCGTATTGGTGCTTGCCATTGTACATATACACAGCCAGGTTTTGTCTCCTCAACTTTGGTTATCAATAAGGGGTTGAGTTCAACTAAAAGAGAAACATTTGAATGAGAGATATTAATGAATAGTCTCCCCTGAATAAACCCTAAATCCAAGTAGGTCCTTTCATTTGTTTTACTCGGTTTTTATGCTTGTGCTCTTTGGAGTGTATGTTGACTTTTCTGCCTTATTTGTGATACCCAGGTTAATCATCATCAACAAACACTTCCATTTTCTTTTTTAAATATCATATCTCTGTAAGTATTTAAATGGATTTTAAGCTTATATTTATGCAAAAGTAAGAAATATCACTGTTTGTAATTGCAATATCTACATAAGAACTGGCGATAAAGTCCAAGAATTCCAACTAAAAGGACCTACCTACTGTTTGGAATACCTTGGATATTAACTAACAAGGGAGACAATTTCCATTTCATTAATGTACCTAATTAAAAAAAAAGTATTGCAAAATACTCCAAATATTTCTTTTCATCTGATAATTACCTATCTAGCTGTTTTAAGCAATTTGCTAACATATATGTAGATAATCAGATGTAATGATAGAAAATGAAATAAGTTAGTGAATATCTTCACCAGACACCTCTCAGCCAGATCCACACCACCAACCATACAGATATGCGGAGTTACCTATCTTGGCAAGAGTTGTGTCCCTTGTACTCTGGGTATTTCCCATTTGAACATTTTAAGCTCAAATGACATCGAGTAGTAATTCATTCCACATCTTTTGATATGTTAAGCTCAAAGTACAAAGGCAGTTATTGACTTAAGCCATGTGACCCTTACTTGTGTATTTGAAAGACTTTGATATTTACATAAATTTGTAAAATTGACAATATTATTTAAAGTATGATTAGGGCAGTAAATCACTTTATCTGCTGCCAGTGTTAAATCTATCTAATGAAAGGTCACCAAGTGGACAAACTTCCTGAGATAGTTGCATCTTTTTTGTTGTTAATTGTTTAAAATTAATTTTAATGAAGAATGCACATAAAGTCTGCCAACTTGAGCATTACAGCAAGGCTAGCACTTGGGTCCGGCTAATTATACAAGTCATTGCACTGGATTTTGTTACATCGCACCGACACAATTATAATCATGTGTGGCATTGTCAAACTAATTATTGTTGGAGGAAGATCCCAGATATGTGCCTGGGTAGAACCACTGGCGCATAGCAGGTTAGGATGAAAACCTCTGCAGATTAAAGTTCTTGCGACTACTGGGACTCGAAACCACATGGTGAGGGGCTGAGAAGTTAGATCACCTAATGTCACTGTCATATTTGGAGTTTAACTTTTAAGGCCTGAGCTTACATGGTATTCCTAAAACTGACATAGTACAACTTCACATGTAAAAGCATTTTAAACAATCTGGAATTTAACAAAGTAATTATAAATTTTTAGATTTAGTACCAGTATGTCACATCAACAGTTACTGGATACGTGGCTTACCATTAGAGTCTCGTTCAAAAACATTTTCAACTGTTGCCGTCACATTGGTCTTTAGATTGGTTACACTGATCCTGGTGTAGTAAAAGTCAGGGTCCGTGTACATCGTCTCATTCCAGTAACTGGCATTACCGGTACTACTTACCATTGGACATGTCACAAAATCCTCAGCACCATTGCTGTATAGAATAAATACATTGATTAAAGTAATTTTATGATTACTATGGTCTTGCGCTTAAGACCTGTGTTTATTATGCTGTCATAAACAGAATGGGTATTCCCCAATTTAAGGCACTACACAATTTTAAGAATAGGTAAACAATCTGTGACTTTTGGAATCAAACATCTACTTTTATATTGGCATTAACTTACATGTAGTCCAAACCCTTTGACATTAGCAAAATTTTAAATTGCTAACTACCATTTGGAACTGCCATATGGTCGGCCGTGTCTAATTTTGCCTAATTTTGGGTAGAACAGATGAAATCATGCATACTGGATCTACCCAAGGCTGGAAGTAGACATTCAAGAGTTTTTTCTGGGTCAGGACATACCAGAGTCATAAAAAATGGTAGTGGTATAGCTCCTGTGCTAATGCTCAAGCAAATATAAGGGTAGATGCACGACAGATTGGCCCGGTGTCAGGATAATGTGATTGGGTGTGGTATCATGCCAGGTGTTCACGGCATGCTATACACAGTGAAGGCAGTACTATATCTGCTTCAAGTGGACACCGTCTCCAGATAACTGAAATTCTGTTGGTAAGACAATAAACACAATAAACAAAAAATAAGAGTCAGAGGCAGTCACACAATTTTATGATGCAAAGCAGGTTTAAATTAATAAAAGGATTAAATTGGATTAATGATTAAAAAAAAACAACAGATAAAAGACATCTTTAAGGGCATATGCTTTGTGAGAGATCAGGCGTTTGGAGTTACCAAGTCTGGACTATATAATAAGCTTGTAAATGTAAAATAATTAAAAAATCATTACTTTCTATAGTTGGTAGCTGCATAACTGCAATGAACGCGTATATTGATGACCCTCAAATAGTTTTGACCGAGGTTCCAGGTGAGCCACATTTTACTCCAGTTTAAGATCCGCAGCTTCACCTCCTTTGGCTTGACCGGTCGATCTAAAATGCAAGACAATAACCAATAAGGTACAATTTACAGTGCTTCTAATTTTAATTTAAGGTAGGGTTGTCATTGATTCAATCAATATTGATTATCATTTATATTTATTTGCCGATCAATTATGGATACAATTTGATTGATTATGGATACAATTTGATCGATTATAGATACAAACTTTAAATAATCAAATTATTTTTTGGCAGTAATATTAAGTGTCTTGATAACATTTTCTTTTAAAGTTATAGCAGACAGCATTATTGCATAATCCAATAAATCCATTAGGTTAAAGTTATAGCAGACAGCATTATTGCATAATCCAATAAATCCATTAGGTTAAAGTTATAGCAGACAGCATTATTGCATAATCCAATAAATCCATTAGGTTAAAGTTATAGCAGACAGCATTATTGCATAATCCAATAAATCCATTAGGTTAAAGTTTTAGCAGACAACATTATTGCATAATCCACTAAATCCATTAGGTTATATATTTATATGTACGGTGTATAACTATTTTTTGACTGAAAAAACAGATCTCATTTCCAGATTGAAGTTTGTCCATGAGTTGAAAGAGAGGTTAATGTTTATTTTACCTTGATATTGGTTCTACAAGTCCATGCAGTAAATTCTAAATTCAAGTTTACCTTTTGTTTGGTTAACACTCACTTATACATGGAATTCTATTTTCAATGAACTTACAATGCATTTTCTAAATAATCAGACTGCTAAGAGATATTATAAACACAATGAATACCGATATTTTTTTTTGTTAAAATCAAAATATTTCCAATTTTATGTTATTTATGTAAAAAAATACACCCTTATTTATTTACTTGAGGTTTTAAACATGTTTTTTTGGTAATTCCAAAGAAATAAGATGTTTGGAAAAAAAAACGTTTTTTTTCATGCTATTAACAAAATAACTAGCTATATTACAAAAAAAAAGAAGAAAAAAAAAAGTTCACAAATAATTGTAGCATCATTAAAAGGTAGTAGCCCATATTTTACGTATATATAAAACATTTAACTAACAATATCTTACCCTGTTCTGGGGAATATGTGCAAAATTTGCATACAACTTCAGTTTACGTATGACAGTACAAATCATGAAAATTATCACATTAAATGTTTATGTTTATGTTTATTGGATTTATCGTCCCACCAACAGTATTTCAGTTATCTGGAGACGGTGTCCGCTTAAAGCAGATATAGTGCTGCCTTCACTGTGTATAGCATGCCGTGAACACCTGGCATGATACCACACCCAGTCACATTATCCTGACACCGGGCCAACCAGTCGTGGAACTACCCTTATATTTGCTTGAGCGTTAGCAAGGGAGCTATACCACTACCATTTTTAACGACTTTGGTATGTCGCGGCCCGGGATCGCACCCGGGGCCTCTCGTACCTGGAGCCGATGCTCTACCGACTGCGCTACCAGGTCCGGTCACATTAAATGTTAATTCCTTCTAAATCTATAAACAAGCATTAGAGGGATCCCCGATAAAAAAAAAAGAAAGAATTTAAAACGTTATCACGGTCTTTGTAGATGTGCCAGACGACAATATAACATGATCTCAGAAGTAAAGTTGTTGTCACATGGTTTCCTTAGTTTAAAAAAAAGCTAACTGCAGCGTGACTTAGACAGGAAATACATTTTTGGTATTACAGCTGTGGAGGTATACTTTAGTTTCACATGGATGCCCTGATTAACAGCATTTCATGGAATCTTTTTGGGAAACAATAGTTAATTTGATGGCATGGGAGAACAAAAATGGTCCACACTGTCGGGACCAGCCGCAATAGCTCAAGTGGTAAAGCGTCAGCTTGCGGATCGGGAGGTCGCGGGTTCAAACCCCGGTGGAGTCAAACCAAAGACTTTAAAGTTGGTAGTAGTGGCTTCCCTCCTAATGCTCGGAGCTAAGGGGACAGCATTACGCCTGACTCGTCGGTGTCAGTATAATGGACCGGCCCGGTTCAGTCCCTGGACACCTTATAAGTGCCCCATTGCTATTATTATAGAAATGTCGCTGCACAGTATCGGCAAAAATGCCGGCAAAACCCTATCCCTGTGCATATAATCAGGTGAGCTACAATGTAAAGATAAGTGCCTAGTTGAAGTCTGTATGTCTATCCCATTTATCTTCATACAGTTCAATTCAACCATAGCAACAATCGGTAGTGTGTCGGCTCCAGGTACGACAGGCTCCAGGTTTGACTCAGGCCACAACATACCAAAGTCGTTAAAAATGGTAGTGGTATTACTTCCTTGCTAAAGCTCAAGCAAATATAAGGGTAGTTCCACGACTGGTTGGCCCGGTGTCAGGATAATGTGACTAGGTGTGGTATCATGCCAGGTGTTCATGGCATGCTTTGCACAATGAATGCAGCACTATATCTGCTTCAAGTGCACACCGTCTCCAGATAACTGAAATACTGTTGGTGGGACGATAAAACCCAGTAAACAAACAAACAAACAACCGTGGCAACACTTGACACTTTCAAGTGTTGCTTTCACTTAAAAGTTTACTCACACTCAAATTCCATGAACTCATGAAGGCAGTTTTCCCCGGTGGCTGTTACATCCATACACTGGATCATGAAAATGTCTTTAATGTTTTTTTTATTCCCTGGCTCCAGCAAACCGGTCAGCTAGAGAAAGAAAAAACACAATTTTACATGAATTTCAAGATTAATAATATACATGTCTTGTGCTAAATATTTTATTCATCTCCTAAACAATGCTTTGTTGTTTACCTGATAGTTTGTTTTTATTTACGTATTTTAAATTCAACCTGATTATACTCCGTTTGCATTAAACTTCGTTGTATTTTGCACCATATGACCTATCAAAGTGTCAGTGTGCCGTAAAACCCAAAATATGAACCTCTTTGTTCATACTCATAAGACATGCCTTAAAGGGACAATGTTTATAAGTACAAAAATATTTTAAAAAATCGTACCATTTTGTCAAGATTTATTATATTTATATTTTAGTTACCTTAGTAAGGTTTACTTCCCTTCTTTTCTCTGGTTTTGATTGTTTTTTTGTTTTTTTTATATGCAGAGACCAATAATTTTTAGTAAAGGAAGACCACAGAAAAATATCTGGATAGAGCCACCAGCTGGTCAGCTGGGGAAGACCTTCCTACATTAAGTCTTCATCTCAAGGGGACTCGAAACCATGTGGTTGGAGGGGCTCGAACCCACATGGTTGGGACTCCAACCCATGTGGGTGGGGGCTCGAGCTTGAACCCATGTGGTGGGGGGCTCAAGCTTTAACCTACATGGTGGGAGGCTCGAGCTCAAACCCACGTAGTGGGGGGGGGGGCTCGAACCCTTGTGGTGGGTGGCTCGAACCCCTGTGGTGGTGGTGCTCAACCCACATGGTGGTGGGGGCTCAAACCCATGTGATGGGGGGCTAAACTCATGCAGGGGTTACAAATCGGCGACTACCTTTATGCCACAGGTTTTTGAAACCAAAACTGCCTTAGATTTGCACTTTTCTCTCCACTTTTGACCTATGTACCAATAATTCCAAACATATACTAATGCCTTTGTCTATGTAAGGGTGAATTAAACCATTAAGGAAGAACTGTCAAAGATGGCCTGGTCTGCATTCTGCAATCTCCCTTAAGACCTTCTATTTAATTATCTGGCACAATTTCCTTATACAATTAAATACAAATTCAACTTTGTTAGCTACGAACTTCATTCATATTACTTGTACTTATTTCTTAGATGAAAACATTTAATTGTAAAGAATCTTTTAATTAATATTAATTTTATTAATAATAATAATTACCAAAATATTTACTATTTCACAACATAAAATTAAAAGTAAAAGGTGTTAGCATTTGTCAAAATTTTAACTGTGTCCCAGGCAAGGCCAGCTTAGAAAAAATGGCATCACCACCAAAATTTACACTTGTATTATAACACATGTGGACACTGATTACACTGTGACATATATATTATGACAGTTCTTTTTCTTTTTTGCTGCTGAAGCCATTTTTATATCTTTTGCTCCTGGTGTTTTTTATTCAATTGCTGTAGAATACAATATCCGAAATCTCAATTACAAATGTCATGATGCCATAAAAAGTGAAATGACATTATTAACATTAAAGATAGGGGAGCCAGTGGCATAGTGGTAGAGTCGCCGATTTGAAACTCCTCTGACTGCTAAGCCTCTAACCGCCTGGGTTCGAGTCCCGTTCGGTGCGAAGGACTTAATGTGAGAAGGTCTTCCAGGTTACTTGTGGTGTGCCGGTGGTTCTACCTGGACATGTGTCTGGGGTCTTCCTCCACCAGAAAGCTGGACATTGCTACAATGATCATAAATGGTCGCTGCAATGTATTTCAAAACAAACCAAAACAAACATTAAAGTGACTTGCTTACAGTCTATCAAATTAGAATCTTACGAACTGTGATAAATGCAAATGAATTTTGGATTAAAAAACAACAGCATCTAATTGCTGGTTATATGTGACCATGCTGACCTTCAAAAGATTGGGTGTTTGATCTTTAGACTGGGAGTATTTACAGGATTGAAAATGTTCAGCCAATTTAGCCATTGGATGTTGACAACTATAGATCTGAACTTAAAATGTTGAAAATATAAAATATGTACATGTTGGCTATCAAAAGTGCACTATGTTGAGTCACACTTATTGGATTAAAAATATATTTTATATGTGTTTTTTGACTAAATATTTATTTTTTTTGGTCAAAAAATGTCAAACTTAAGAGTTTTTTTGACAAAAAAGTACCAATGGCCAAGTCATGACAAGCAACACAAATAAATGTACTTTTTAAAATAATCTTTGCAAAAAATATAAAATAAAAAATATCTTAATAATACAATTTATGTAAACATTTGAAACTAAGCACAAAAATGTAATGGCTGTTATTTTTCCAGTTATCTGAAAAAAAAGCCATATGCAAGGGGAAATAAATAAGCCATTTTAACATTGTTATATAAATTCTTTTTTTTATAAAATTATTTTTTATAAGAAGAACAACTTAAGGTTTTTTATGTCTTATATGGTAACTATGCATCATGTACATATGAACAAGTGTGACCTGTCCAAATAATAGGTCAGTAACAATTAAGTATAACAGAATTGAAAAAACTTCCTCATGCACACAATTGGTTTCTAAAAAAGAATTGTTTCTTTTGTTCCGTATAAGTGTTATACATTTTCAAGATACAATACATTTTATAATTATCTACTATTTCTGGAATGATCCTAATTGCTTTGACAATTTGAACACTGCCTGTGCTAAATGCAAAATATTGCGTATAGCATGCCATGAACAACTAAAAATGTGACCCCAAGTTTGTTCACAAGCTTTTTCTGAGATTTGACCTAGTGGCCTACTTTTTGACACCACGTGACCCAGTTACAAACTCATCCAAGATTTCATGCAGGCAAACTTTCTCATCAAGTTTGCCATAAATGTGGCCTCTAGTGTGTTCACAATATTTTTTTAAAAAATGGACCAAGTAAACTACTTTGTGACCCCACTTGATCCAATAACGAACTCATCCAAGATTTTATGCAAACATTCTGACCAAGTTTTGTGAGGATTGGGCTATATATGTGGCCTCTGGTGTGTTCCCAAGCAAAATTGTTGACGCCAGACAACAGACAAAGGGGTATCAGAAAAGCTCACCTTGAGCATGTTGTGTTCAGATGAGCTAAAAAAAAGTAGGTAATTAAAACTTGTCCACTGATGACTTTCCTTTTAGGTTGCAGAGGTTACTGTGATTTAAAAAAGACGCATGACCTCTGATATGGACAATAACAAATTTTCTGAAGCCTAGGTTACCAATGACTGCTCCTTTGGCATCGTCGGATACCCACAGTTGATTCTATAATGTTACTCTCCATTCATCACCCGTGGCCAAATTGCTACTCATTTCGTCGCTTTGTTTACTATGAAATGCTGCAATCCGATTGGTTCGCTGAGACCATCCAGCGAATCTGCCAACCAATCAAGTTTACGCTTTCATACCACTTCGATAGCATTGTTGTAAGTTTATTTACGCACAAATTACAAGCAACGTCACTGTCTTCATGGGCAAGGATACCGATTTCGCTTAAAACCGACGTGTCTTATTCAATACTTGCTGGAGTGCCCAAAGATCTGTAAGAACATTTATTGCGGATCGCTGACAGACATATTTTACACTTGTGATGTGCTGTACCGGTCGCCATGTTTACGTTCTCAGGTCACCATATTGATCTTCCGATTGAAGAGTATTTAATTTTGTAACCTATCATCTGACTGGATAATGTCTGTTTTGTTCTATTCAAACAGAACAACAAAATGAGTAGCAATTTGCCCACGGGTGATGAATGGAGAGTAACGTTATAGAATCAACCGTGGGTATCCGACAATGCTCCTTTGGTCACTTCACTCTAGTTTTGCCTTCTTATATTTGGCGATATTACAAAGAAGAGTTCCGATTTAAAAGAGTTCATATTATAAACATCCAACAAAATTTTTAAATACAGCTGTGAAAGTTATTGCACTCTTATTATTGCTAACAAGAAAAAATGAACTTTAGTCAAAATAATTATCCAAATTATATGACCTTTAAAACATTTGTAGCTAAAATTCAAGCCGGACTTACCTTTATTGCATTTGTTCCTGCAGAAGTGACATTCCATAATTTGAAATCTTTCTGATTTCGGGTTTCAAACTTGAACGTTGATGTGTTGACCTTTGCCGTGCAAGTTAGGGTAAACTCCTCCCCAATCCAGAAGTAAGGATTCTGTGGCTCAATGACTGAAAACAGTCGTAGAGGTGAAGCATACATAGACTCAGCAAAAGTGGGATAGGATGCAGGACTACCGATAACGGGGTCTGTGGTTCGAACTTAGTTTGGGTCACCACTAATTTCCTTAAGCAAGAAATTTACGTCCAATTGTTCCGCTACACCCAAGGGTATAATTGGGTACCTGCGGGGGTTATTCATGTTATATGACTTCCTTGTGCAATATGTTCGTCTGCAGATATTGTATTTAGGAATATTCCCAATGACAAGGTGTAAAAATTGAATTCGGCTGAATAGGCATTGGTATAATAGTATATTATTAACCAGACCTTTACGGTCGGACACACATGCATACCGGCACACCCACACGCCCCCCATACATAGAAAGATGTCCCATCATGAACACATACAACAAATAATTTTATAACAAATACACATACTCATTAAAACATACAGACATTCAAACACGAACACAAAAAAAGTGTATTGATTTTTTTTACATACAAGGCATTACCACCAATTATGGTCACAATAGCAATGTTCTGCTATTTCAGTGGAGGGAAACCCCAGACTAATTTCTGTGAAGCAACGATGGCGCACTGCAGGTCAGCTTGTAGACCCAATCGGAACTCCTCGGGTAATTCCGTCCTTGGGACAATCATCCCTCGGATGTACCTGGTGCAATAATACTTACTGAAATCACGATCGTTTTGTTCGCCGGAAGTCGGAAGAAGAATATGCCTAAGTAGTTTGCACAAAACATAAACACTGCCATCGTTTGACAGCTGTGTCTTTGCTGCCCTGGGTAAATTAAACTTGGATGATTTAAACTTGAAGCAGCCACAAAGTAAAATTTTACAGACATATTGCTAAAGTGAGATGTCATCTTTGTTTTGACGTCTGTCACAAAAGAAGTCCCATTTAGGGAAATGGCCGAGGTGATCCGACTACCTACATACATCAGAGAGATGATTCGTGAATTATCCGAGGTGTTTCGATTGCTTGTAGACCTTCCCACATTAAGTCCTTTGCCATGAACGAGGCTCGAAACCATGAAATGAACGAAGTTACAGGCAGCAACTCTACCACTATGGCATGGGCACACCTATCACCAAGCAGCAGGGATAGATCCAGGGCTGGGGATAGGGGGTATGCATCAGCCTCCCCACCAACCAGGTAAAAACAGCAGAGTTGTGAAAACACATACATGTTAGCTTAAAAATTACAAAGCTTTTAAAGTGAAGTTTGTCTGTTGTCTGCCTAGGTCTAAGTTAGGGTCCCTAACTGTGTATATACATCTAGCATTTACTGTGATAAAGTTGAATGGATCTTGATTCATACACATCCCCCCACACACACACACACACACCCCAAAATAAAAAAATCTGGATCCGCCCCTGCCAAGCAGTGACAACAACATGCGGACACATAAACATATACACATGCATATACACACATGGATACTGAAGCACATACATACAGATACGCATTCTAATCCTTCTAACATTAATAAACCTGTTTATGGATATATTTACACAATTCCCTTCCTTACTTTCAAATGTACAATTACAGAATCAATATCGTATAGAAATGTCATAACGAGAAATTCATTGTTCAAATCAAGTCATTATCTTTCAACAGTCATCTAGGAGCATTCTACAAAAAGTGCAGTTCATCTGGACTCTGAAAGAACTGATGCGTTGAGAATCTCTAGATCATACACTCTTTGGTTCACAAGTTACAAGTTTAGATGTAAACATGTGGTTTTCCTTTTAACAGGTTTATCAAATCAATCGCATACAAAATTATCTTCTGTCTTCAAATAGCTAAAATACCTGTTGGTACTTATTCTATACAAACAGAAATCATTCACACACACGCACCCTGAAACCCCCGCCCCCCTCACCCCTCTCCCGGATAAGGCTAGACTAAACCTTGTATTGGGTCTTTCATTGAACCTGAATAGATGATTACAAGTAGTTTGTGTCTCGTCTGAAAGTTATTGAGCAGGAACCACAACCAAACTGTACACATCAAACTTAATGGGCTTACATGTATGAAGGCTATAGACATCAGTTGTCAATGCAATTTAGTATTGTAGCAGATCTTAACAAATGTAGAAAAAATAACAGATTTTGTGACTTGTTAAATTAAACATTTTTTACCCATGTATTTAGAATACTTTAGATTTGTAACTCCTCTGAACGCCGAGTCCTGTTTCGTGGTGAAGGACTTACAGTGGGAAGGTCTTCCAGCTGACTCCAGCTGGTGGTTCTACCCAGACATTTATCTGGGGGTCTACCTCCACTGGATAGCTGGACATCTCTATAATGAATAATGATCATAATTTTTCATATCTGATTTTCCCACATTGAGTCCTTCATCCCGAATGGGACTCGAACCTGCTGTGGTGTGGAAGGCTAAGCAGTCAGAGGAGTTACAAATCGGTGACTCTACCACTACGCCAAGGGTGCCCCATAATTAGTACCTGTATTTACTTATCAACAACAACAATTGTTTATTCACTTCACCAAATAGAGAAATAAAATAGTTTCTGAAAAAAAAATAACAAAAAGAACAGACGTGTATATAAAAGCCCGGGACAAGTACTACTGATTTCCGACAAGTTAAAATTCCTGCACATTTCGCTTATGAAATTCCATTGCCTACTTATGTCATACTGAAAGTTGAAAACTTTACTGTGATAGGATTCGTCTGCAAAACATTGTAAAACATTGTAATATGTTGAATTTGAAATAGTTCGATGGAGGTCAGCAAAAAGACAAGAAAACCTGAGCCCGACATACATAAACATAAACATCAATCAGAAAATACATTGTGTACGAAGGCAAATGCCAACATTTGTTTAAAATCCAGTAGCAGAAAGATTGACCTTCATTGTTCCCTTGGGTAGCTTACTTTCATACCATAGGCTAGCTTATTTCTTTTCCCTATGCCAGCTTATTTTCATACCATAGGCCAGCTTAATACTGTTCACTAGGCTAGCTTTTTTTTCAAACCATAGGCTAGCTTATTTCTTTTCACTAGGCCAGTTTATTTTCATACCAAAGGCCAGCTTATTTTCATAACATAGGCTAGCTTATTTCAGTTCCATAGGCTAGTTTATTTTGGTTCCATCAGCTAGCTTAAATCTGTTCCATATGCATATTTCAGTTCCACAGGCTAGCTAGTTTTCACACCATAGGCTAGCTTATTTCTGTCCCATAGGCTTATTTCTGTTCCATAGGCTAGCTTATTTTCATACCACAGGCTAGCTTGTTTTCATACCATAGGCTACCTTATTTCTGTCACATAGGCTTATTTCTGTCCCATAGGCTTATTTCTGTCCCATAGGCTTATTTCTGTTCCATAGGCTAACTTAATTCTGTCCCATAGGCTTATTTCTGCCCCATAGGCAAGCTTATTTCTGTCCCATAGGCTAGCTTATTTCTGTCCCATAGGCTTATTTCTGTACCATAGGCTTAATTCTGTCCCATAGACTTATTTCTGTTCCACGGGCTAACTTAATTCTGTCCCATAGACTTATTTCTGTCCCATAGGCAACCTTATTTCTGTCCCATAGGCTAATTTCTGTCCCATACACTTATTTCTGACCCATAGGCTTATTTCTGTCCCATAGGCTAGCTTATTTCTATCCCATAGGCTAGCTTATTTCAGTCCAATAGGCTAGCTTATTTCTGTCCCATAGGCTGGCTTAATTCTGTCCCATAGGCTTAATTCTGTCCCATAGGCTAACTTAATTCTGTCCCATAGGCTAGCTTATTTCTGTCCCATAGGCTTAATTCTGTCCCATAAGCGAGCTCATTTCTATCCCATAGGCTAGCTTATTTCTGTCCCATAGGCTTAATTCTGTCCCATAGGCTTAATTCTGTCCCATAGGCTTAATTCTGTCCCACAGGCTTATTTCTGTCCCATAGGCTTAATTCTGTCCCATAGGCTAGCTTATTTCTATCCCATAGGCTAGCTTATTTCAGTCCGATAGGCTAGCTTATTTCTGTCCTGTTGGATTAATTCTGTCCCATAGGCTTAATTCTGTCCCATAGGCTTAATTCTGTCCCATAGGCTTAATTCTGTCACATAGGCTTATTTCTGTCCCATAGGCTGGCTTATTTCTGTCCCATAGGCTGGCTTATTTCTGTCCCATAGGCTAGCTTATTTGTGTCCCATAGGCTAGCTTATTTCTGTCCCATAGGCTTATTTCTGTCCCGTAGGCTTAATTCTGTCCCGTAGGCTAGCTTATTTCTATCCCATAGGCTAGCTTATTTCGGTCCGATAGGCTAGCTTATTTCTGTCCTGTTGGCTTAATTCTGTCCCATAGGCTTAATTCTGTCCCATAGGCTTAATTCTGTCACATAGGCTTATTTCTGTCCCATAGGCTTATTTCTGTCCCATAGGCTGGCTTATTTGTGTCCCATAGGCTGGCTTATTTGTGTCCCATAGGCTAGCTTATTTGTGTCCCATAGGCTAGCTTATTTCTGTCCCATAGGCTTATTTTGTCCCATAGGCTTATTTTTGTCCCATAGGCTTAATTCTGTCCCCATAGGCTTAATTCTGTCCCATAGGCTAGCTTATTTCTGTCCCATAGGCTTATTTTTGTCCCATAGGCTTAATTCTGTCCCATAGGCTAGCTTATTTCTGTCCATAGTCTAGCTTAATTCTGTCCCATAGGCTAGCTTATTTCTGTCCCATAGGCTTAATTCTGTCCCATAGGCTTATTTCTGTCCCATAGGCTGGCTTATTTCTGTCCCATAGGCTAGCTTATTTCTGTCCCATAGGCTTATTTCTGTCCCATAGGCTTAATTCTGTCCAATAGGCTTAATTTTGTTCTATATGCTAGCTTATTTCTGTCGCACAGGTTAGCTTATTTCTGTCCTTTAGGCTTAATTCTATCCCTTAGGCTTAATTCTGTCCTAAAGGATAGCTTATTTCTGTCCCATAGGCGAGCTTATTTCTGTCCCATAGGCTAGCTTATTTGTCCCATAGGCTTATTTCTGTTTCATAGGCTAGCTTATTTCTGTTCCATAGGCTAGCTTATTTCTGTTCCATAGGCTAGCTGTCAGCCTTCTGCACACTTCTTTAGCTGAGTAGATTTTGTACATACAAAAGTTCTCAAAACATGTTTGTTGATTTGACACTGGTCAGCAATGAGGAGTCAATGATGGCAATACAATACCGGTACTAAGAATTGCAACTAAACTGTTAGTTGTTAGCATTCAAACCTGCTAAAATATGGTAGAAATAGATACAACATAGTTTTAGATTTCAAATACAAAGGAAATGATAAAATATGGTAGAAATAGATACCACATAGTTTTAGATTTTAAATACAAAGGAAATGAAAAAATATGGTAGAAATAGATACCACATAGTTTTAGATCTCAAATACAAAGGAAATGATAAAATATGGTAGAAATAGATACCACATAGTTTTAGATCTCAAATACAAAGGAAATGATAAAATATGGTAGAAATAGATACCACATAGTTTTAGATTTTAAATACAAAGGAAATGAAAAAATATGGTAGAAATAGATACCACATAGTTTTAGATTTTAAATACAAAGGAAATGAAAAAATATGGTAGAAATAGATACCACATAGTTTTAGATCTCAAATACAAAGGAAATGACATGTTACTATACAAAGGCCAAATTTTTTTTTTTTTACCATCTATTGTAAAAAATAATTACATATTTATTGATGTTGTTTCCATTCAGTACTTCTAACATATAAGTCCCATATTGGCTGTAATCTAGAGGTATATTATATTTCCCAGTCTTGCAAAGCAATTTTAAATATTAAACATAGGTGAATTAAAATATATTGAATGATTTGCAGTCAAGATCAACAGTTACAATACTATCGAGGCAGCCTATTAACAAACCATATTCTTGATTTGTTTATTTTTTGTTAGTTCAACCAACACTCTTTATGTTTTCTGAACCCCTTGATCACTTACATTATACACAGTGCTGCCGTCGATTTGATAGCTTGATATTCACAACACCGTCTCTATACTGTTGGTGGGATGATTACCCCCCCCCCCTCAAAAAACACCCAACGCAATATTAACCTACATGTAATCGTAGGGCAGGAGATTTACGTTTCCTTTGTATCTTCCAATCATTATTTATTAAGATTACTTATGCTAAATTGGATATATTATAATACTTACTTCCACAAGTAGGCGTATTGACTCCATCAGTTAGGACAAAGCAGTTAAGTGTTAACAAACACAGCAACACTTCTGAAACACAGTACAAAATTATTGCCCAACACTTTTTTGTGGTGTATTTATAGCAGGCTGACCAGTGACCTTCCATGAAAAAGAAGGGCAAAAGTAGGGCTCAATTTCTTTAAAAAGTAGGGCAAAAGTTGGGATTTTGCAGCTAAAAAGTAGTGATCGTAGGGCTTTTGTCTTACCGTTGCTCAAAAAAATCGGGTAAGAACACCACTTACTGAACAGCAAAAAGAAGACCACAGTACTTCAGGCAATTGTTCTTTTGCTTTGGTGAACTTTACAGAATGTCTGCTGTAGAGCCATCTATCTATCTCAGTCACACAAGAACAATGTCCATGAAGTGATCTGTAGGCCTCCATCAATGATACAACCTTAAATATACTAACATATATAATGTAAAAGCAAATAGATGTTATGGTTTTGTTGAAAATCATGACAAAAAGACTTGTTTAAAATGTTCTCTAGCCGATTTGACAGCTTGACATACAAAAAAGTAGGAATTTTAAGGCTGTTTTTTTTTTTAACAAAGGGCAATGATGGCCCTTAATCGCTCACCTGATGACACAAATCTGGCATCAAGTAATTAAGAGTAATTAACTTTAGAAATCTTTGGTGAAGATTGCACCATTAGTGTGGCCACAGGGTTGATAACATTTCCTAGAATTTTACCAAGTAACCTACTGAATTCACATGACCCACTTCAAAACATATGTAAGATTTCATACTGGCAAACGTGCTGTCCAAGTTTGGTAAAGATTGGGCAAGCAAAGTGGCCTCTTAAGTGTTTTCACAAGGTTTTTCTAAAATGTGACCTAGTAACCTACTTTTTGACCCCAAGTGACCCAATAATATACTCATCCAAGATTCCACTGAATCCACAAAGACAAACAATCTGGTCAAGTTTGGTGAAGATTGGGCTATGAATGTGGCCTCTATGTGTTCACATGCTTTTTCTAAGATTTGACCTAGTGACCTCTATTTTGACTCCATGTGACCCAATAATGAACTTAATCAAGATTTCATGCAGACAAACATTCGGACCAAGTTTGGTGAAGATTGGGCTATTGGTGTGGTCTCTAGTGTGTTCACAAGCTTTTTCTAAGATTTGACCTAGTGATCTACTTATTGACACCACGTGACCATGTTATGAACTCATCCAAGATTTCATGCAGACACACATTCTGACCAAGTTTGGTGAAGATTTGGCCATAAATGGTGCCTCTTGTCTGTGCACAAGCTTTTTCTAAGATTTGACCTAGTGATCTACTTATTGACACCACGTGACCATGTTATGAACTCATCCAAGATTTCATGCAGACAAACATTCTGACCAAGTTTGGTGAAGATTGGGCCATAAATGGGGACTCTAGTGTGTGCACAAGCTTTTTCTAAGATTTGATCTAGTGACGTAATTATTGACCCCAAGTGACCCAATAATAAACTCATCCAAGATTTCATGCAGTCAAACATTCTGACCAAGTTTGATGAAGTTTGGATAAAAGCTATGGCCTGTAGTGTGTTAATAAGCTAAAATGTTGATGACAGACAACGGACGAAGGGGTATCACAAAAACTCCCCTTGAGCACGTTGTGCTCAGGTGAGCTAAAAAGTAAGAAAAAGTAGGAAAAGTAGGGCCTGCTGATCAACCTGTTATAGCGATAAATAAATTATTAATTAACTATTAATTTCTACATCTAAGTTTATAGCAAGGAACTAAATTAACTATGGATTATAAACATATTCAAAAAAGGTTAAAGGTTAAATATCACAGGATGAACACAAATAATGCTTTTCTCAAATTTTCATCCAAAGGGCTTCATCAAAATTAGGCAAAAATCAAAGCATTCTGTGTACTGCACATATAAACATTATATGATATACTGTTTATAAAACAATACATGATATACTGTTTAGTTATGCTCATTTTGCAGTACACATTTTTTCCATAATTTTGATAAAGCCCTGTACAATTGCTCCCTACATGGGGGATTTTATAGTGAAATTCCAGAACCTTATTAAAATTTTGTCCAAGGGCAATACAATTTGGCTTTTAACATCTTCTTAAGGTGGTATACTACAGTTTGCTTATATCTAATATATGTTAACAATATTTGACCTCTGGGGTATTTGTGCATAATATCTGCATACATGTACCCCCCCCCCCACCCCCACCCCCAACTTTAACTGTTTCTCAATTTTAGGGCAGTAAAATTTGTTAATCAACACTGAAATTGTTATTCTTCTCAAATCTATAAATAAGAATGATTGGAATTGCTGCTAAAAATAGACATTGACATCACAGCAGATGATGTGGATGAGCTACAACATACATGTAAGTGGTCACATGGTTTTCTCGATTTAAAAATAGCCAACTGTGCAGCCTGGCTTAGATAGAAAAAACATGTTTTTAATGACAATTGTGGCCTTATGGTTCACTTTTCAGAAATTATGAAATACATCGATCCACGGCAATTTGCAAGATCTGATCAAATAACAATGGTTTACTTGGATATTTAATGAAAATGTGTTTGTCCAAACTGTCGGATACCACCTTTAAGATAGTACAGGAACTACTAGTCCAGTGATTTATTTAGACTTTTTCAATAAGAAGGCTGAATTTTTTTTTTTTCGTTTTCGTTCATCAGATATAACAAGTTTGATCAATATTGGAGCGAAATCTGAGAATTTAGCATGTGTTTTAAACAAACTGTAGCAAGCTAAGGGTTAAAAGCGTTAAAAACATTTGCTTGCCATATAAAACCTTATAACAGGAACGTATATCATATCAGTCATAAACATAACATTGATTGGCTTGAAAGTGATGCAATGATATAAATATATATATGAGTAATCCAATTATTTAAACAACTGAAATGTGGATTGTGTGGTTTTAATATCATGAACCTTTGCTAAATCATGACCAAGTCACTTCAAAAATAAACTTTTGTTAATGTTCAACCAAAAGATTTTAACATAGAATGTAATAGCTTGAAACATAATATATATACCATGAACACACAAGAAAATATTCCACTTCCAGTATGATAATGGTCATTACAAAAATGACGAGCTCGTTTGACAGAGAAAGTCCCAGGTAGATGTCTGGGTAGACATCCCCGGCAACCAACGGGTTAGCTGGAAGAACGCACATTAAGTCCTTCGCCCTGACCGGGACACAAACCCAGAGAGGCTAAGCGTCTGAATTAACGAGTTGCGACTCTACCATTAGGCACCCCCTAATCTGTCTTATAATATAAATGGAGGTCTAAATAAATACATAGGGGTGGCGCCCGTTGCCGAGCGGTTAGAGTCACTGACTTGTAACTCCTCAGCCCCTCACCACGTGGGTTTGAGTCTCGGTCGAGGCGAGAACTTTTATGTGGGGAGGTTTTCCAGCTTACCTGCAGTGCGTTGTTGGTACTACCTTAGCATAAGTCTGGAGTCTTCATTCACCTATAACTAGCTGGACATTGCCAATATGACCATAATTGTGTCGGTGCGATGTAACAAAAAACAAAAGAAAAATGAAAATATAATAACTAAATACGTACCAGCAAGTTTTGGGCACTGTGGGAGCGAGTCACCATCAAAATGAAGAGTCCTCATTGTTACGCTTTGTACACATAACAGAAGTACCAAAGTAAAAAAAATTTACACTTTGTTACACTACTTTATTGGGCTTTCTTTTCATCATTATATGCTAACTCTGTAGCTGTTGTTTTTTATTTATTTATTCATTTTTAGTCCCTTTTTGGGGAAATACACACTGAACTGTTTGGAAAAAATTAAAGTCTACTTGAAAAGACTAAGTTATGCCTCAAAAACATAACTTATGGCACTATTTGGTCAACACACATGGTTTAGAACCATATAAAAGCTACAAGTCTAGAATGCCATCATAGTCAAGAACAAATTTCGTCATTTTATTTCCATAATTTTCTGCAATGGTTTATTTTTTTGAATCCAGACTTCCATGATCCTCTGGTTTAATTTTCCACATTCATCTTGAGAGTTCTGGAAAAAAAAACAAGAAAAAAATCTCAAAAGCCTTGCTAAATAATGAGTGTTTAAACTCTATCAGTTGAACAACCCCTTTGAGAGGCAAGTGGAAATTCTGACTGGGTACATTCCTTTTTTTATACAAATCATACAAACCTAAAGCTGTTCTTCTTATAAAAATAATATTATAAAAAAAAAAATTATGTAAAAATGGCTTATTTATTTCCCCTTGCATATGGCTTTTTTCAGATAACTGGAAAAAATAACAGCCATTACATTTTTGTGCTTAGTTTCAAATCTGTTTACATACATTGTATTATAAAGGTATTTTTTATTTTATAATTTTTGCAAAGATATTATTTTAAAAAGTACAATGCTCTGTGCTGCTTGTCATGACTTGGTCATTAGTACTTTTTTGTCAAAAAAGTTTGACATTTTTGACGAAAAAAATTTTAACAAAAAAAATAAATATTTAGTCAAAGAACACATGGTAATATAAAATATATTTTATTTATAATTTATATTTTTATTAAATATGAAATAAATACAGCGAAATCATTGAATATATGCAACCAGATTTGAAACTAAGCAACAAAAAATTGATGGTCGTTATCTTTTCCATTTATCTGAAAAAGAACCATATACCAGTACAACTACATAAGCACACAATTCATCTAAAGTAACCCTGTTAATGTTAATTTTTCCACAAATTATCTGATATATCTGGTCATTATTGAATGAAGGTGTCAAAACAAGGTCAATGTAATAAAGACAGACATGCTGGTCATTTTTATCAACAATCAAAAACAAGACACAACAAGTTGTTTAGACATGCCATTATAGTCGACTGTTAATATCTGTGTCCAGAAGGGTGTAAGAGGCCTCACTATGCTTTTCACATGTCATTTTTCCATCAGACGATCAGAGGTTAAAGTGTATGTTAATTTGGACAACCTTATTTGGGATACGTTTTTCTTGATAAAGGTTGTTAGTTAGACTCATGCAATTTTATGTCATGTTCAAAGTTTCTGAATGATACACCCAACTCATTTACAAAAATACATCAATAAAAAAAAAAATTATGTATTTTATTTATTTACAATTATTTTGTCATCATAAAGAAACAAAAATACAGTAATGTGGATAAGAAATATGAATAAATAAGCCCTTACTATGTTTATAAACTTATATGACTAGAAAGCACCCTGCCCTTTTGTTTTTGGTACCAGCCTGTCCCGTTTTGAGCTCTAGAATAATCACTACAGCAGATCCTAGGGCAAGAGCGACGTGGACGTGAATTTTATAGGACTTCACCGTTTTGCAACTCTCACTCAAATATTGAATATCAATAAGCAGCTTTAAGGTAGCCATTGGTAAAACTCACTTTATAACAATGGCCTGTATAAGTAAACACTCAATGGGTAAACCAGCTCTTGCTTCGAATTTAGAATGAACATTATATTTTTACCAAACCAAATAGCGACGCAAGTCTTGTAATTTGTGACTTATTTTTACAATTTACATGTACATGTGATTTTGTGTTTTAGTCTTGTCTTATCAGAACAGTGTTCACATGGGTATAACCAGTACTCAGGTATCTTGTCAATCAGAACAGTGTTCACATGGGTAAAACCAGTACTCAGGTATCTTGTCAATCAGAACAGTGTTCACATGGGTATAACCAGTACTCAGGTATCTTGTCAATCAGAACAGTGTTCACATGGATATAACCAGTACTCAGGTATCTTGTCAATCAGAACAGTGTCCACATGGATATAACCAGTACTCAGGTATCTTGTCAATCAGAACAGTGTTCACATGGGTAAAACCAGTGCTCAGGTATCTTGTCAATCAGAACAGTGTTCACATGGGTATAACCAGTACTCAGGTATCTTGTCAATCAGAACAGTGTTCACATGGGAATAACCAGTACTCAGGTATCTTGTCAATCAGAACAGTGTTCTCATGGGTAAAACCAGTACTCAGGTATCTTGTCAATCAGAACAGTGTTCACATGGGTAAAACCAGTACTCAGGTATCTTGTTAATCAGAACAGTGTTCATATGGGTATAACCAGTACTTAGGTATCTTGTTAATCAGAACAGTGTTCACATGGGTATAACCAGTACTCAGGTATCTTGTCCATCAGAACTGTGTTCACATGGGTATAACCAGTACTCGGGTATCTTGTCAATCAGAACAGTGTTCACATGGGTATAACCAGTACTCAGGTATCTTGTCAATCAGAACTGTGTTCACATGGGTATAACCAGTACTTGGGTATCTTGTCAATCAGAACTGTGTTCACATGGGTATAACCAGTACTTGGGTATCTTGTCAATCAGAACTGTGTTCACATGGGTATAACCAGTACTTGGGTATCTTGTCAATCAGAACAGTGTTCACATGGGTATAACCAGTACTTGGGTATCTTGTCAATCAGAACAGTGTCCACATGGGTATAACCAGTACTTGGGTATCTTGTCAATCAGAACTGTGTTCTCATGGGTATAACCAGTACTTGGGTATCTTGTCAATCAGAACAGTGTTCACATGGCTATAACCAGTACTCAGGTATCTTGTCAATCAGAACTGTGTTCACATGGGTATAACCAGTACTCAGGTATCTTGTTAATCAGAACTGTGTTCACATGGGTATAACCAGTACTCAGGTATCTTGTCAGTCAGAACTGTGTTCACATGGGTATAACCAGTACTTGGGTATCTTGTCAATCAGAACAGTGTTCACATGGGTATAACCAGTACTCGGGTATCTTGTCAATCAGAACAGTGTTCACATGGGTATAACCAGTACTCAGGTATCTTGTCAATCAGAACAGTGTTCACATGGGTATAACCAGTACTCAGGTATCTTGTCAATCAGAACTGTGTTCACATGGGTATAACCAGTACTTGGGTATCTTGTCAATCAGAACAGTGTTCACATGGGTATAACCAGTACTCAGGTATCTTGTCAATCAGAACAGTGTTCACATGGGTATAACCAGTACTTGGGTATCTTGTCAATCAGAACAGTGTTCACATGGGTATAACCAGTACTCAGGTATCTTGTCAATCAGAAATGTGTTGACATGGGTATAACCAGTACTCAGGTATCTTGTCAATCAGAACAGTGTTCACATGGCTATAACCAGTACTCAGGTATCTTGTCAATCAGAACTGTGTTGACATGGGTATAACCAGTACTCAGGTATCTTGTCAATCAGAACTATGTTGACATGGGTATAACCAGTACTTGGGTATCTTGTCAATCAGAACAGTGTTCACATGGGTATAACCAGTACTCAGGTATCTTGTCAATCAGAACAGTGTTGACATGGGTATAACCAGTACTCAGGTATCTTGTCAATCAGAACTGTGTTGACATGGGTATAACCAGTACTCAGGTATCTTGTCAATCAGAACTGTGTTCACATGGGTATAACCAGTACTTGGGTATCTTGTCAATCAGAACAGTGTTCACATGGGTATAACCAGTACTCAGGTATCTTGTCAATCAGAACTATGTTCACATGGGTATAACCAGTACTTGGGTATCTTGTCAATCAGAACTGTGTTCTCATGGGTATAACCAGTACTTGGGTATCTTGTCAATCAGAACAGTGTTCACATGGCTATAACCAGTACTCGGGTATATTGTCAATCAGAACAGTGTTCACATGGGTATGACCAGTACTCAGGTATCTTGTCAATCAGAACAGTGTTCACATGGGTATAACCAGTACTCAGGTATCTTGTCAATCAGAACTGTGTTGACGTGGATATAACCAGTACTCAGGTATCTTGTTAATCAGAACAGTGTTCACATGGGTATAACCAGTACTTAGGTATCTTGTCAATCAGAACAGTGTCCACATGGGTATAACCAGTACTCAGGTATCTTGTCAATCAGAACTGTGTTCACATGGGTATAACCAGTACTTAGGTATCTTGTCAATCAGAACAGTGTTCACATGGATATAACCAGTACTCAGGTATCTTATCAATCAGAACTGTGTTCACATGGGTATAACCAGTACTCGGGTATCTTGTCAATCAGAACAGTGTTCACATGGATATAACCAGTACTCAGGTATCTTGTCAATCAGAACAGTGTTCACATGGGTATAACCAGTACTCAGGTATCTTGTCAATCAGAACAGTGTTCACATGGGTATAACCAGTACTCAGGTATCTTGTCAATCAGAACAGTGTTCACATGGGTATAACCAGTACTCAGGTATCTTGTCAATCAGAACTGTGTTCACATGGGTATAACCAGTACTCAGGTATCTTGTCAATCAGAACTGTGTTCACATGGGTATAACCAGTACTTGGGTATCTTGTCAATCAGAACAGTGTTCACATGGCTATAACCAGTACTCGGGTATCTCGTCAATCAGAACAGTGTTCACATGGGTATGACCAGTACTCAGGTATCTTGTCAATCAGAACAGTGTTCACATGGGTATAACCAGTACTCAGGTATCTTGTCAATCAGAACAGTGTTCACATGGGTATAACCAGTACTCAGGTATCTTGTCAATCAGAACAGTGTTCACATGGGTATAACCAGTACTCAGGTATCTTGTCAATCAGAACAGTGTTCACATGGGTATAACCAGTACTCAGGTATCTTGTCAATCAGAACAGTGTTCACATGGGTATAACCAGTACTCAGGTATCTTGTCAATCAGAACAGTGTTCACATGGGTATAACCAGTACTTGGGTATCTTGTCAATCAGAACAGTGTTCACATGGCTATAACCAGTACTCAGGTATCTTGTCAATTAGAACTGTGTTCACATGGGTATAACCAGTACTCAGGTATCTTGTCAATCAGAACAGTGTTCACATGGCTATAACCAGTACTCAGGTATCTTGTCAATCAGAACAGTGTTCACATGGGTATAACCAACACTCAGGTATCTTGTCAATCAGAACAGTGTTCACATGGGTATAACCAGAACTCAGGTATCTTGTTAATCAGAACTGTATTCACATGGGCATAACCAGTACTCAGGTATCTTGTCAATCAGAACAGTGTTAATAATAAGAACAGTGTTCACATGGGTATAACCAGTACTCAGGTATCTTTACAATCAGAACAGTGTTCACAATCAGAACAGTGTTCACATGGGTATAACCAGTACTCAGGTATCTTGTCAATGAGAACTGTGTTCACATGGGTATAACCAGTACTCAGGTATCTTCTCAATCAGAACAGTGTTCACATGGCTATAACCAGTACTCAGGTATCTTCTCAATCAGAACAGTGTTCACATGGGTATAACCAGTACTCAGGTATCTTCTCAATCAGAACAGTGTTCACATGGGTATAACCAGTACTCAGGTATCTTGTCAATCAGAACAGTGTTCACATGGGTATAACCAGTACTCAGGTATCTTGTCAATCAGAACAGTGTTCACATGGGTATAACCAGTACTCAGGTATCTTCTCAATCAGAACAGTGTTCACATGGGTATAACCAGTACTTGGGTATCTTGTCAATCAGAACTGTGTTCACATGGGTATAACCAGTACTCAGGTATCTTGTCAATCAGAACAGTGTTCACATGGGTATAACCAGTACTCGGGTATCTTGTCAATCAGAACTGTGTTCACATGGGTATAACCAGTACTCGGGTATCTTGTCAATCAGAACAGTGTTCTCATGGGTATAACCAGTACTCAGGTATCTTCTCAATCAGAACTGTGTTCACATGGGTATAACCAGTACTCAGGTATCTTGTCAATCAGAACTGTGTTCACATGGGTATAACCAGTACTCAGGTATCTTGTCAATCAGAACAGTGTTCACATGGGTATAACCAGTACTCAGGTATCTTGTCAATCAGAACAGTGTTCACATGGGTATAACCAGTACTCGGGTATCTTGTCAATCAGAACAGTGTCCACATGGGTATAACCAGTACTCAGGTATCTTGTCAATCAGAACTGGGTTCATATGTGTATAACCAGTACTCAGGTATCTTGTCAATCAGAACAGTGTTCACATGGGTATAACCAGTACTCAGGTATCTTGTCAATCAGAACTGTGTTCATATGTGTATAACCAGTACTCAGGTATCTTGTCAATCAGAACTGTGTTCACATGGGTATAACCAGTACTCAGGTATCTTGTCAATCAGAACTGTGTTCATATGTGTATAACGAGTACTCAGGTATCTTGTCAATCAGAACTGTGTTCACATGGATATAACCAGTACTTGGGTATCTTGTCAATCAGAACTGTGTTCTCATGGGTATAACCAGTACTTGGGTATCTTGTCAATCAGAACAGTGTTCACATGGGTATAACCAGTACTCAGGTATCTTGTCAATCAGAACTGTGTTCATATGTGTATAACCAGTACTTGGGTATCTTGTCAATCAGAACTGTGTTCTCATGGGTATAACCAGTACTTGGGTATCTTGTCAATCAGAACAGTGTTCACATGGGTATAACCAGTACTCAGGTATCTTGTCAATCAGAACTGTGTTCATATGTGTATAACCAGTACTTGGGTATCTTGTCAATCAGAACTGTGTTCTCATGGGTATAACCAGTACTCAGGTATCTTGTCAATCAGAACAGTGTTCACATGGGTATAACCAGTACTTGGGTATCTTGTCAATCAGAACTGTGTTCTCATGGGTATAACCAGTACTTGGGTATCTTGTCAATCAGAACTGTGTTCACAATGAGAACTGTGTTGACATGGGTATAACCAGAACTCAGGTATTAACTTCATGGAGCAATGAATATCACATAGCTTTGCTCAAGGACTAGCAACACGTGTCAGCTCAAGGGTTCGAAAGCAGAACCCTTCAACCCCTAGAGCCATTTCTAAGGATGACGTAAACTATCCAAGCCTATGAGCAGCACACTGTAGTTTGCAGTTGATAAAACTCTGTGCTCTGCTCCTCTCTTAGTAATTTCTTTACTCCAAACAGGCTTTATGGTTTGTGTAAATGAATGTCCCTGGAAATTCAGATATTCATTCCAGCACCTTTTGACCGTTTTATAATATCTATGAGTACTTGAATATTTGCAAAATTGAATTAAGAAGTGTCATATAATACAAACAATATAGATAAAAAGAAATACATCTTGTTAACACGAAGAAAAAATAATGTCCATATTGTGTTTGTTTTTTTAAATCTTGCAAACAAAGGGTTTAATAAAAATATGCGGCAGACAAAATAACAGGCAGTGCTTGATATTCATGGAATTACTTTTACCACTACCATTTCCCTTACCTCAGGTGATCAGCACTACATGAATTCACTGTCATTGCTTATTAATGACAAACTTAATCAGCTGGTAGAGCGTCGGCTTGCGGATCGGGAGGTCGTGGGTTCAAACCCCGGCGGGGTCTAACCAAAGACTTTATAAGTGGTAGTAGTGGTTTCCCTCCTAATGCTCGGGGCTAAGGGGACAGCATTATGCCTGACTCGTCGGTGTCAGTATAATGGACCGGCCGGGTTCTGTCCCTGGGCACCTCATAAGTGCCCCTGTGCTATAATGATAGAAATGTCGCTGCACAGTATCGACAAAAATGCCTGCTAAACCCATCCCATCCCATTATCTGCTGTGGTAAAAAATAAAATAATATGCTATCTTCTAGAGATGTTAATGTTCACTTTACAAGAAAAGATGAGTGTTTTCATTTTCTTCAGTATTGTTTCTGTCTCAAGGTGTCCTATACCATCTTTAATTTATCTTTTATCAAAAGTATCCAAACAAAACACTACTTTGTTCAGTTGTTGCCTTATTCTCATTTATATTTGTTCACAGTGCACAGTTAACAGTATATAGAAACAATTGGCCACTAAAACAATTCACCACAGATTAATGGAGACTTGCAAAAATTACAGCTTGAAACACGTACAGAAGTTTTAAAAAAATATGTCAGCATTATGTGAGATGAATGATCCCCATATAAAACCGAAGACAGAAAATCTGTCAAAATTGGAACAAAGTGTAGAACTAAATTATGCAAACATAATTTTTCAAATGTACATTGTTATCTTAATCGTATTGTTTAAAGACTGCATGAATGATATGATAATATGAACACACTATTAATTTTACATTAACTATAGATAGTTTCCATGTGATGTCATCGACACTGATAAGACAGTTTAGACAGCCATCTTTGTGGGCAGAAGCTAATGCAGGCCAAAATCGGGAAATATGTGCTGTATTAAACTCACCACTGTGTTTTTATTTTTCAGTCTATTTTACTGAATTTTATATCAAATTTAAGAGCTTTTATAAAGTATTTTAAATAACAAAACTATATTTTGTTAGTTTAAAAGGTTAAAGAAATACAGCCAAAAATATTACACTGTTCATTTTGTTTTAAGTATGAGTCAATAGTTTTATTTATTCTCTGTATTATTCTGTGTACATTTAATATCAATTGTAAAAATATTTTATTCTAAAATTATGAATTTCAAGAGCTTTCCAATGGTGTATAGCTTTTAATTTTTGGACCACAAATAAAGAAATTACAAGAAAATAAAATTTACCCCTCTATATAATTCATATGAAAATCCCTTGAAGTTACCATCAAAAATGGCTGCCAAGATAAGAGATTTTCACTGATGTGGAAACTATCTATTAGAGGTCATCAAGCTGCTTGATCATGTGGCTGAGTGGGCAGAGCATTCTGTTAATTGGTTACGTGTAAATTCTTGTGACCACTAATACATAAATGGGTCAACTAATTGGTCTGAGTAAAAAAAGTTTCGAAGCGTCCTAAAGTGCCTTAAAGCGTATTGATATATCTACTGTAAATGGCTTAAAAGTGTGTGGATGTAAATAATGTAATGATTTAATATTTGTGACAGAGATATGAGTCAAAGTAATGTTTTTGTAACAATGAATCAGGATTTTGGTCTGACTAAAAGAGTCTTGAAGCATATTGTAGCGTCTCATTGTTATATGTCTATTAATAATGATTTAAAAGTTGAAAGTAACATATGATATAGAAGAACTGTACCGATGTAAATTATTAATTGATTTATTATTCTAATTATGTTTTATTATGTTAATAGCTGTAGTCTCCCATAGAGCTACTATATAATATATGAATCTCTTATTTTTAGGTCATCTGTTATATTAATGTTTATGTCTATTGCTTATGTATTTCTGTTATAAGTCGGAATATAGCTTTAAGCTAATGTTCTCATGTTGTTTATATACCCGACTCTAAATAAAGATTCTTGTATCTTGTATCTTGTATTCGCAGGGCTTTTTCAGCCTGTCTCACAGGGCCGATATTCGGCCCCGTTCCCAATGCCAAATAGCGACCATTTTTCCCAACTTCAAGAAAAATATTCCCAATCTCAAAAAATTAATTCCCATTTGAACCGAAATGCCTTTTACCTTTAAAAAATAAATAACCAAGAAACCATAAAATCAAGAGACTTTTCCAAGTAAGCGAATCGTTTGTTTACTTTTGATCGGTGATCTGTGAAAACTACTTTCCGTGAATTTATGTATGAATGTAACCGGTGAAAACATAGACACTTACCCAGCCGTATACCGTAACGCAAGTTGAAGATGCGTCACGGAGCCATTCCAGATAACATTGTAATCAATATACGGTTTGAAAATTCGCAGGAATTATTTTTTACTTCATAACCAAAAGTATTTTCGCCATAACTGTTTGACTGCGTATAAAACTGAAAGGAGTTATGAAGCAAAAACGGTACATGCAGTGACAAAACATGTCGTACAGTAGTAAATTCTACGCGATCTTAAATCTACCAAATTCTGTAAATGATGACCATAATACCATCCAGCACAAAAGCTGTGGAGAGAGGGTTCAGCACCATAAACCTACTATGCACTTCTTTGAGAAGCTCCCTTGGCCAGGAAAAAATCCAATTTAATGAGAATCTGTATTGAAGGCCTTGCAGAGCTTTATGAACAAACTCTGGAAGAGCTCTGTAACACTTTCAGGGACACAAAAGCAAGGCAGATTAAGCTATAAACCAGAAAAATAAACGTTGAAATTTCCCAATTGGTTTGATTTGTCGATACATTTTTTTCCCAAATTTAACGCGTCAAAAATTCCCAATTTGGGCCGGGGCCTTTTCCCCAAAACCCCTGAAAAAGCCCTGATTCGTGATAGAGAAATGAGTCAAAAGAAATTTGTAATGGTTCTGCAGGATACTGGTTCAACAAAAAAGTGTCTAAAAGTGTATTGTAGTGTTTCCATCTTATATATTTAAAAATAACAATGTTAAAGTAAAAAATAAAAATACATAGAGGAAGTCTGTAGGTGTACAATATATGATTTATTTATTTCAGACTCTAAACCAATTAATAGTTAGAAGTTGAGGCAAAATTAAGGGTGGGATTATGTAGTATGTACATAACAAATATGCTATAAAGTAAAGAATTGAAAGATTACCAACTTTAGATAAAAACAGCATTATATATCTATTCATAAATTCATTATTCTAACATGTAATTGTAAACCACGCGTTCGTGTGCGGCAGAACGAATCACCCAAATATACCCAAATACACCCAAACATACCCCCAATGTTTTTGAAAAATGTATTAAAATTTTTAATACTTGATTTTATTTATTTTGAACCTTAGAAGAGTCGTATAATATGTAGTACCTGTGTGATTTATTTATCACAAGCCACCAACATCTACATTATAATTTTTTGGACCGTCGGTGATCGAAAGATTTGAACGCCGTTACAATCGAGAACATGTACTATGTGGGCTTCGTGAAAAGACTGAATAAACTTAATTTTCCATGTATTATTAGACTAAATTTTGATGTGTCAAAGTCGATTCCTGAAAGTCTGAGAATATTCCTACAGACTAACCTATATACTAGGTTAGATTTTTAACAAAGTGAATCATGCCATGACAAAGCATTACAACACGCATGCAGGCTGCACCTGTTTGTCACTAAAACAAGAGAAATACATACTTTGAAACAAGTCCATGCAAGTAAATCCAATGAATTCTGAATTCAAAACTCTATCACGGTCACTGGGCTTCTTCGAAGGCAATTTGATGGGTCTTTCCAGCATACTTTCTGTTTCAGATAGGGGAGACTACTTCAGCAAACGCACCATCCGCAACACCTCACCCAATCGTACCTACTCGGTGATCTCCGACAAGCTTCGGATATATCGCCTCGAATGTCAATCGTGCCGGAGATTGCCGAGTAGGTACGATTGAACGCATAGCCATTCCGAACAGCTCGGTAATTTTTGCGGTCCGTCGCAATACCCCAATACCACCCCCCCCCCCCCCCCCCCCCCCAAAAAAAAAGGAAAATAAAGACGAAATTCAATCATTACACGTACAACAAACTTTTTGAAGACAATATTCAATCTTTACACGTACTAAACAAAAGGGGCCGCGTTTCAAGCACATTGAAATTATCACCTGCTAAATGCTTTGATATTTTAATTATTAAACACAGGCAATATAACTTATGTCGGCTACTCTTTTTTTATTGCATATTCTACTGTTATGATCAGGTAGTCGGTGGCGACTATTATTTCGCCAGTTGTATAGCTATGGATTGTAGGAGGTGTGTATAAAATAATCTACTCTTGCATTTTATTTTTAAAGGTGGTATACGACAGTTTGCTTACATCAAATGCGCGTAACAATATTTTTTCCAGTGTTTTTGGGAAACATAATTTCTGCGTAAACTCATACTTTAATACGACTCTGAACACTTCTTATATTGTAAGCCTCTATATATTGCGCCAAAAAGCACTATGAATATTCATTTTTTCAAAATCTATAAATAAGCTGATAGTGATCTCTCTAAAAATAGATATCGACGTCAGAGCGGACTACATGAGATATAACTCGTTCTCATAAGTAAGCTGTCACGTGGCTCTCTTAGTTTAAAAATAGCTATCTCTGGCTCAGATAGGAAATACCTGTTTGCAATGACGAGTGTATATTTGTGCTTCGCTGTTCACAAAGATCTAGGGCATCAAAAGAGCAGTTTGCAGGACCTTTTCAGGTAACAATGACTGATTTGGTTATTTGAGAAAATATATTTGGTCCAAACTGTCGGTAACCTCCTTTAAATTCCATCCGCGTTCGGGTGAAGGGGTGTAGACAGGTTTAATACCCGACTAAGTAACATTGAAAGGTGTTTGCAGATCTATTCTTGCTTTGTCATTCAGCATGTGTTTATATTATCAATATATTGATAATAATGTTTGATACAATTTTACTGAAAGAAATTTTCATGAAATTTAATTTATAATTGGCGACGCGCTGGAGCGCGACGCCTATATTATGGAATACTCACTGAAATTGGCACATGGGGAAAATTTGTTTTGCGGACTTTCTAAACCTGACCAATACAGGTCCTAATTCGGTAAACGGTGTTCTATTTTATGTTTTTATTTTATATTTTTTGTTTGTGTTTCTGTAACTTTCAAAATAAACAATAAGATACCGAAGAAAATATTACGTTTGAGAAAAAATACTTAGTTAACAATACTTATTTGTGTAATGTGAGGCTACTGCACATGTGCATTTTCTGCAAGTACACTAAAGTTTTATAGATAATTATAATAATTTTGCATTTTTTCCACATATGTAACATCAAAGGAAACCTATTAAATGGGTTGTCGGGGTTTGGTTTTTATTTTGTTTTAAACCATTCTATGGTCTCAGGAATATAAGTTATACAGGCGTTTTTCTCGAAAGATTGTAGTATATTGAAAACTTTCAAATAAACCGTTTCAAGTGTCTTTGTTACTTGGTCCCATATTGATTTAATCTCTTTACATCTCCAACCTTTTGCGTCGCCCTTGATGCTTCGCATCAACGACTTTTCTTGATGTATTTATGTTTTGCTTGCAGGCTGCGCCTCTTGGAGAAGATACATTATAGTACACAGCAAAGCGCGAGTCCAGAAAACTAGACACATTTGGGCTGTACAGTATTAAGTTTTTTTTTTGGAATTACATACGTTCTTTTGTTTCCTTTTGGGGTTCCTTTGGGGTATTTTATGTTCTATGGGGTATTTTACCCTCTTTCGGGTTCTTTGGGGGTGTTTCGACGGATCCGTAATTTTGCTTTCTTTTCCAAAAGTGTACGGACATTCGCAGTTTGTCGAAAGGTTTCAAAACATATTTAATGTAATATAATCAACAAATGAATTTTTACGTGTTATATATCAAATGTTACTAAATATATATTATTGTTTCATAAAAAAAGAAATATAGACACGTATCAGTATTTAATATGTACGTCTAGTTTTTATTTAACAGTGTAAAAACTGCGTTTAACTGTAAAAGTCTGATGTGGATAATCAAAGCAATGTTAAAATTGTTCAAAATAAGCCATTTTGATGATTTGATTGCGTCATTTCTAAGCGGCAACTTCAATTTTTTTTTAGATGTGCAGAGCTACCTTACGATATATGAAGACAAACACATACCGAGAATCCCGGTGTACCAATACTCTATCGCAGTTATCTAACGAACGTGTACGGAAAGAGCCGAAGACTATTCGAACATGTAGCTGGTATATACACACAGAATACTGGGTTAGTGTTGAAAAAAAGAAAATGTTAACACACGAGGCTAAGACAATCATAATTGCGAGGCTTGCCACAGGTCAGCTGGAAGACCTAATCACATTAAGTCGTTCGCCCTGACATGGACTCGAACCCACAAGATGAGAGGCTGAGCAGACGAATATCAAGTCGGCGAATGGGCCACGGGCCACTCGCCTGATCTACCAACGCCCCGTCGGTCGGCTGGAGGGCATTATTGTTGATGTTTTGTTTATATTACCATCTGTTTATAATATTGTGGTCTATAAGGGCAAGATTCAAGTAAACATTATCTTTCTGTCAGTTGTATTGCTGTCATTTTGTCTGTCATTTGTATGCCTGTCATTTTGTCTGTCAGTTGTATGTCTGTCATTTTGTCTGACAGTTGTATGCCTGTCATTTTGTCTGACAGTTGTATGTCTGTCATTTTGTCTGACAGTTGTATGTCTGTCATTTTGTCTGTCATTTGTATGGCTGTCATTTTGCCTGTCATTTGTATGCCTGTCATTTTTCTGTCAGTTGTATGCCTATCATTATGTCTGAGAGTTGTATGTCTGTCATTTCGTCTGACAGTTGTATGCACGCCATTTCGTCTGTTTAAGCAAACATATTTGAAAGGTTCGTCAGAAAGCACGCCTAAATACATTAAAAGGCTACACGTTCTTTAAATATTTAAATATGATGATTTTCTTAATAATATTTTCTATTGCCACCTGTTATATGTAGCAATGTTAAATAGAGCTTCAGGTAGTAACATTTTTAGTCGGTAGCGAGTAACTACATAGATAAGCAAACATACATGATTAGCCATACAAAATTAATGAAAATAGTAGTTGTTTAGCTCCCTTGCTAACGTTCAAGCAAATATAAGGGTAGTTCCACGACTGGTTGGCCCGGTGTCGGGATAATATGACTGGGTGTGGTATCATGCCAGGTGTTCGCGGCATGCTATTCACTGCGAAGGCAGCACTATATCTGCTTCAGGTGGACAGCGTCTCAAGATAACTGATATAATGTTTGTGGGAAGATAAATCCAAATAAAAAAAATTAATATCAACGTCTTTGTACATTACAAGGGCCGGAGACCTCGAAAATATGCTAAATTTTCTTGTAAATATAACTTTATAATTGCGGTTTAGACTATAATTTATTGTTATATTTCAACCTGTTCCGTACAAGAAAAGGTTTAAACAAACACACAATGGTGCATGATAGGTCCATATAAACGACAGGTATAGGTTTAAACAAACACACAATGATACTTGATAAGTCCATATAAACGACAGGTATACGTTTAAACAAACACACAATGATACATGATAGGTCCATTTAAACGACAGGTAAAGGTTAAAACAAACACACAATGATACATGATAGGTCCATATAAACGACAGGTATACGTTAAAACAAACACACAATGATACATGATAGGTCCATATAAACGACAAGTAAAGGTTAAAACAAACACACAATGATACATGATAAGTCCATATAAACGACAGGTATACGTTTAAACAAACACACAATGATACAAAAACTACATTTTTACGACATTAAAGCAGCAACACATATTTCCCTGTTTAG